>ML241624.1:144268-157273 GCA_005239495.1 Nicotiana undulata | reverse complement strand
GTAATTATATGGGTTACACAAACAACCCCTTCCCCCCCCCCCCCCCCCCAACAATTTTTTTCTTCTCTCTCTTTACAATAAGTGAAAAAATGATAATTTTAACAGCATACAATTTTTTACAATATTCCCTTCTTTTACTCCATTTTACGATCTTATTGTAAACATCAAGGACTGCGAATGCTTGAGAGTTGTGAGAGAAAGTCCTTGATTAAGTACTCAGTAAGCTTATAATATGTCGCTTCAGTTGGATGAACACTATCAAAAAATACATATTGTGAAGTATTTGCACACACTGGAGAAAGACTTGTACACAAAGGTCCAGCTTCAAGTAATCCACTTCCACAACACCCTCTTTTAGTTTCCTCAATTCCTGTTCCAATTAAGTAAAAGGGAAAATTTAGATTAATAAGAAAAAAAGACAGTTCGATGTACGAAGTATTCCGCGTTCATGCAGGGTCCGGGGAAGGATCGCATCTCAAGGGGATATGATGCAGGTAGCCTACCCTGATGCAAGCGTCAATGGCTGATTCCATGGCTCAAACCCGTGACCTATAGGGTCGCACCCCAAGGGGATGCCTACCCTACTGCAAACATCAGTGGTTGATTCCACGGCTCGAGCCCATGACCTATACCTACCGTAATGCAAACACCAGTGGATGATTCCACGGCTCGAACCCGTAATCTATATAATTCACCGGAAGACAACTTTACCGTTGCTCCAAGGCGCCGCTTATAAACTTTAATAAGAAAGAAAAACAAAAACAAAGTCTGCATATAAATTGAAGAAATAAAAGTTCAGTACGTACCATATTGTTGTGGATTGTTAATGAGGTCTAATAAGGGATCGTATGTGTCTGCATATAATATTGTGCTTCCAGGGAGTTGTGCTTGCAATTGAGGTAAAAATTTCTTAAGCTTTTCATTATAAAGTTGAGCATCAAAATTCTCGTCCTCTATACAAGTTCTAAGAAGTGGAGATTTTGTAGTCATTTGAACTGGAAGACAACCAATTGGAGGCAATCCATTCACTACAATCATACGGCATCCAAGATCATAAAGTTCCTGAAAAAATTACTATTATGCATTAGAATTACTATTAATTTACACCACATGCATTTAAGAGGTATCAACCGGTTCCCTTTACGGGGAAATTACACTATTATATATATATATAAAGAGAGAGATATCTATTCCCCTTGACTTTTTGGGAGGTTTGGTTTTTTATATATCGACGCTTCTTAGAGAAAATTTTAACTTCGCCAGTGATGATAAGTGTCTAACTTGTAGTATTTAAATGCTAAGATAAAATTGTTTGATTTGGCGTAAAAAAATTGATGCCGAATGAAAACATTTCAAATGTTGACTATGTGATTAAACTATAGACCCATAACAATGAACAACATTTTCTGGTTCTAATTACCACACAAAAAAAAAGGTTATTAAAGAAGGAAAATTGGTGAAAGACAAATAGGCAAAAATAAGAAGAAAAGAAAAAAAAAAGATCTCATTTTTAGCAAAGAACCAATTAAATAGGAGTACTAATTCATTCAAAGTTTAAAAATAGAATACACATATTTCAGTTGGAAAATTTCCCATAAAATTGAAAGTATGAGCCGGTTTGGACGCAAGAATTTTTCCATTTTTTTCGAAATTATTTTACTTTTTTTTTTCAAAATCACCGTTTGGCCATAAATTTTTTTTTTAAATTTTTTTTAAATTTTAAAAAACTCCACTGTTTTTCAAAATTATCACTCACATGACTCACAAAAATTCAAAAATAACCCAAAATTATATTCATGTCCAAATACAACTCCAATTTTCAAATACTATTTTCGCTTAAAAAAATATTTACTTTTGGGTTGGGGGGGGGGGGGGGGGGGGTTTTCAATTCTTATGTCCAAAGCCATTATCGTTTAGGAAATTTGACAAAAACACAACCTGCAGTTGACAATAAAAACAAAAGCTGAGAAATTCACAGACATGCATAGTAAAGTGTGATGAAAGAATAAGTAGTCTAACCTCGACAAACTTTTGCAGCTTTTGTAGCAAAAAATCTTGATATTTACTAATACTACTGAACTGAAGTCTTCTTGTGGGTATATCATAAAAGTTAAAAACAAAGTCATTTGTTCCACAACTAATAATAACCAAAGCACCATTCACTATTTTTTCAGCTTCTGTCTCTCCTACAAACCCTTTAATTTTCTCCAAATATTCTTCAAAATATTCTAACTGTTTACTTATTGGAATTGTGCTAGTAATAGTACTGGTTAAGTCATCATATCCAGAACCAGCTGATGCAAAATTAATTCCAGTACACAATTCATTTGTTGATAAATTTGGCTGTAAATATGGAGGAACACCATTTTTTTTGAGATTTAGTAAGAAAGCTAACATGTCTGGTACAAGTTTTCCATTTGAAAATCTTCCTGTTGGGATATTGTTAGGATAATCTTTGCCATAGGGTAAGTGATTTGCTTTGACTAAAGTGAGTATATAGTTATTATTCCCTGTATCCATTGTGGAATCACCAAAAATTAAAATGGAAGTAAAGTTTGGCATGATTGTTTGGTTAGTAATGATAATATTACAAAAGAAAAGGGCAAAGAAGAAGAATAAGAAGGTTTTAAGTGCCATTTTGGATAAAAGAATAATTAAGCCAAAAAGCTTAAATAATGAAGTTTTTCTGTATTATAATATCTCACTTATGGATTATTGGATTCTTATGGTTAATTTCATGAACGTGCATGCATAGATATATAGCCAGGAATTTGTTTCTTACACAACTACACAATCAATATATGTTTAGTCTTCTCAGACGTAATTATTTTTTCTAGATGGAATTGAATGTGAATAATTTGTCTGAGAAACAAATTAAGAGACTCTAAAAGATTAACCAAAAAAGCTTAGAGTATTAATTAAAGAAAATTCTGAGTCTGATATATATATATATATATATATATATATATATATGTTGGGCCATGCGGCTACAGACCCGTGCGTAAATTGCACGAATAGGATCATTCGATGGTAAAAATAGCACGGGCTAGCTAGTTTTTGGACTGATCATTCAAAAATAGTCAGCGTTTGTCAAGTCATTGAGAAATAGTCACTATTTTGTTGTAACAGAGACCGGTCCAGCATAATATACTGGAGTTCGGTGCACATGTGTATGAACTGCCAGCATATTATGATGGAACTCCAACACGCGGAAAGTTCCAGTATTATATACTGGAGATTCGACCACTTGTGTATGAACTTCCAGCATATTATACTGGACCGATGTACTTTGCTGGAACTCCAGTATATTATGCTGGAGTTCTAGTATACTTATGCTGGAACTCCATTATATTACGTTGGAGTTCCAGTATACTTATGTTGGAACTCCATTAGAATATGCTCGAGTTTCAATATACTTATGTTGGAACTCCAGTATAATATACTGAAGTATCGTTCGGATTTTGAACAGTGTTTTCGGTCAAATTTATCTTTACATGAAAAGTGACTAAATTTTGATTACTTTTGAAATTGTGGCTATTTTTGAATGACCACTTGTAAATCTTGCTATTTTTGAATTTCTCTCCGTTCGATGTCGCAGTTTAAATTTGAACTCTGTTAAAAAAATCTTGAAAAAATAACCTTCAACTAAAATTTTGCAATGTACTCGTAACAATCTAGAATTTTCGTATGATGATCACCAGGATTTGCCATAAAACCTGACGGGTGGAAGAGAAGACGAAAAAAGAGAGAGGAAAAGCACAATGATGGAAGGAAACAACGAATGAATCGTTACTTAATAGAGATTTAATTTACTTATTTTGGATATTGATGTAGGCTCGGTCTCGTACTTAATTAATATATGTCCTGCATGTAATTGAAATGATTTCGTTTTATGGTCATTAACGCATAACTTGTGCCTTTCGATTATTTTTAACCCAACTTTAGCCCTGTAAAAAGATTCGAATTTTCTTCTATATTTGAATTCTGTGTAGGATTATTACCTCTTAAGTCTCAACTCTCCTTAACCAGCCAGTTCCAGTTTCTTCTTCTTTCTTTTTTTTTAAATTTAATTATTCGTATTTGAATAATTCCAGACTTGTGCCGCGCGAAGTGTCCAATAAAGGAAAAAGGTTACCTACCAGAGATCTCTCCATTGACATGGCTCAAATCCGAAATCCTAATTATCAAAGGAGGACCAAGATTTCAAGCTTATGGGTTTAGAATTCTAATGGTTAAAAGTTACTGGATTCTAAACTAATCTTATACATATTCAATGGATTTTGTAAGACAAATACATGGTTCGAATTAAAGTTATTGGGTTCGACCAAACCCGATCCCGACACTCTACCTCTGCCATTGCTAATTATACCATGTCCTATTTATGTTTCTGAAAGTAAGATCCGGAGCCGGACCATAAGGATCTATTGTAAATAATCTTACCCTACATCTGTACAGTTTCTCTGAAAGTAATGACTTCTAATTAAATCAACCATGCCACTATTTGGAGTACTACTTTCTTTGCAAGTATATGGATGAAATTAACAAAGAAGAGTTTGCCATATTTGATATGTGATGAATAATAATATTGATACGTAATGTTTTCTTTCTCCGTCTTAAGCCAAGACGTCTGTCCATGTAAAGCTTATCGCTTGGTCTTTTTAGATACTAAAATAATTTACTTTTCCATACAATGTTGTCTTTCTCAGAGTGATCTCAAAGGACTTTTTGAAAAGCTAGCTAATGACTGCGAAATAACATAGCTTATTAGATTTTCTTTTTTAAGATGTGCTTAGAGAGTGATAAGAGAGTGTCATCGATACTCAAAGGTAAGTTCTATAAAGCGGTGGTTAGACCGGTTATGATGTATGGGGCTGAGTGTTGGCATGTTAAGAACTCACATATCCAGAAGACGAAAGTAGCATAAATAAGGATGTTGAGGTGGATGTGCGGGCACACTAGGATGAATGAGATCAGGAATGATGATATTTGGGAGAAGGTGGACGTGACTCCCATTGATGACAAGATGCGGGAAGCAAGGCTCAGATAGTTCGCGCATGTACATAGGAGAAGCCCAGATGCTCTGGTACAGAGGTATGAGCGGCTGGCTGTGGAGGGCACGAGAAGAGCTAGATGGCGGCCTAAGAAGTATTGTGGAGAGGTGATCAGGCAGGAGATGGCTAGGCTTCAGATTTTCGAGGACATGACCCTTGATAGAAAGCTATGGAGGTCGAGTATTAGGGTTGTAGGTTAGGAGGTCGTTGAGTCTTGCCTTACTTCTTACCTTTGTGAGACTAGTCTGGTAGGAATTTTGTCTAAGATAGCTAGTGGCAATGTTGTGCCTTAATACTCTTTCGTTTCTCATAGTGTCGGGTCTACTTCTGGCTATCGTTTTTACTTTGCATCTAACTTCTGGTTTACATGTTGTTATATTTTCCTATGATCTCTGTGGTGGTACTGATATTATATTGTGTTCTTTTGCCTTCTTGAGCCGAGGGTCTTTTGAAAATAACCTCTCTACTCCTTCAGGGTAGGGATAAGGTTTGCGTACACATTACCCTCCCCAGACCGCACTAGTAAAATTTTACTGGATATGTTGTTGCTTGTTGTTGTTAAGATGTGCTTAGAGTGAGAGTGAGATAGAGAGAATGAACAAGTGAAGGAGTGATACATCAATTTATTAATTGCAATAAATGAAGTAATAGCTGAGTAAAATAACTTAATAGTACAATTTTAAGAAATCGCTTGTAGAAAAATCAAGGGCTGCCAATTCTTGAGAATTTTGGGAGAAGGTCCTTGACTAAATACTCAGTAATCTTGTGGTATGTGGATTCAGTTGGATGAATGCTATCAAAGAATATGTATTGAGAAGGATCTGAACACAGTGGAGACAGTCTTGTACACAAGGGTCCTGCTTCTAGTAATCCACTACCACAACACCCTCTTTTTGTTTCCTCAAATCCTGTTCCAGTTAAAAATAAAAACAATTTCAGTAACAATTAAGACCAAGAAATATATTATTTGTACGAAGCATAAAAATATCAACATATTATGGTATTCTTGACTGGAACAATTATGAAAGGATACAATGGAGGGATAATATAGGTCACATCTCCGATCTTCGTACTCCCTTCGTTCACTTTTACTTGTCACGTTTCACTTTTCGAAAGTCAAACTATTATTTGCAGTTCGTCTCATATCAATATGGTAAAAATATACATGTTAAAACGTTAGTCAAAGTTTAATTATATAGTTTGACTCTTAAAAAGCGAACATGATAAGTAAAAGTGAACGTAGAGAGTATATATTATATATCATATGTGAGCTTTTCATTTTTTGAAAATGTCATGATTCTTTGGACAAATTAAAATATAAAATTAACATAACATAAAGTGAAAGAAAATGGTTTTGCCTAAACTTAATTGAGAAATTACCATATTGTTGTGGATTGTTGATAAGGTCTGATACACGAGCATAGCTGTCTACGTATAAGAATTTGCTTCCAGGAAGATGTGCTTGTAATTGAAGTAACAAATGCTCAAGCTTTTGATTATAAAGTTGAGCATCAAAATTCTCCTTTTTTATGCAGTTTCTAATAAGTGGAGACTTTGCTGTCATTTGAATTGGAAGACAACCAATTGGTGGCAGTCCATTTACAATAATACTACGACATCCAAGATCGTATACTTCCTGAAGAAAATCATATTATATAAATACACATTAGAATATAATTAACGATCTGACCATTAATATTGGTGTCACTAAAATCCATTTATTGACACCTATCCATTATCCAAAGGGACAAAAATGGACTTCAGTGACAGCACGAAGGCTAAGAGCTCACAAATATGCATAGTAAAGAGCGATAAAAGATAGGGATGTGTGTCAATAAGATATAATTAAGCTAACAAAATATAATCTCCAGTTTAAACTTTTAGATAAAACGATACACAATTCAATATACTTCAGAAATAGCTGTTATGAGTTCAACTCTCACCATCACTCATTATTAAAAAGAAATTTTACGTTAAAATAGCACGAGTTAGCTAGTTTTTCATTCAAAAATAACTAGCGTTTGGCAAATCATTGAAAAATAGTTATTACTTTGCTGTAACAGAGATCGATCCAGCATAATATACTGGGGCTCGGTGCACCTGTGTGTATGAATTTCCAGCATATTATGCTGGACCGGTATACTTTGCTGGAGTTCCATTATACTTATGCTGGAGTTCCAATATATACTTATGCTGGAACTCCAGTATATTATATTAGAATTCTAGTATATTATACTGGAGTATTTTCCTTGAACAGTATTTTCGTTCAAATTTATCTTTACATGAAAAATGGCTAAATTTCGATTACTTTTGAAATTGTGACTATTTTTGAATGACCACTTGTAAATCTCACTATTTTTTAATTTATCTCAATTTTTACAATATGCTTAATCACGATTAAAAAAAAGTTTTGCTCGAAAATATCAAAAATATAATTAAATAAATAAAAGTGTACCTGAACGATCAAATTTCTAAATGAGTTAATGACACAGTTGTGCAATAAAGTAACATTAATTACCTTCAAAAAAAATTGCAGCTTGTCTAGGAGAAAATCTTGGTACATACTCAAGCTGAATTGAAGCCTTCTTTTGGGTATATCATAAAAGTTAAAAATAAAGTCATTAGTCCCAGCACTAACAATAACCAAAGCACCATTCACTATTCTTTCAGCTTCTCTCTCTCCTACAACTTCTTTAATTTTCTTCAAATACTCTTTGAAATAATCTAACTGTTTTCTCATTGGAATAGCACCAGAAATAGTAGTAGTTAACTCATCATATCCTGAACCAGCTGATGCAAAGCAAATTCCAGTGAGCAATTCATTTGGTGGTAAATCTGGCTGCATATATGGAGGAACACCATTTTTCTTGAGTTTTAAAAAGAGAGCTAATATGTCTGGCACTAATTTTCCATTAGAAAATCTGCCTGTGGGAGAATGGTTTGGATAATCTTTGCCATAAGGTGGATGGTTGCCTTTGACTATAGTAAGTATGTGGTTGTTATTTCCAGTATCCACTGTTGAATCTCCAAATACTAGAATGGATGTAAATTTTGGTATTGATTGGCTAGTTATGATATTGGAGAAGAAAAGTATAAAGGAAATGAAGAAGAAGAAGAATGCTTTTATTAGTGCCATTTATGGGGTAAAGAATAAGATAAGAAGCTTAGATAGTATGGAGTCTTGGGCGCTAATAAGCATATTTATATATTACAATTATTTTGAAAGCTGCTATACAATAACGTATTTTCAATGATCAGTCAACTTGGTTTATCTCAAGTGGATTTGGCCCAAGTAAGTGTTAATGTTTAAAATAAATTTATTTTTGAAGAATTAAACGTTTTTCTAAAAAAACTTATAGCGAGTTTAATGCTCCCTTCATTTACTTTTACTTGTTCACTTTAGATTTTTGACGCCCCTTAAAAAATAATAATTGTAGTATGCATTTTATCATATAATCTATAATAATAATAGTATTTTAAAAAGTATTAAGAAATAATTTCGAAAATGAGTAATTAGTGATAAGAGTAAAACAAGAAAATTAATAGTCTTTTTTTGCTAAAATAGACAAATAAGAGTGAAAATATATTTTTGGTACGATGGACAAATAAGGGTGATTGGAGGAAGTACAATTAAATTTTAGTGCTTCCGTATTTGAACTCTCTGTTGGATTACTATGTTTTGAGTCTCCTTACCCATTTAGTTTACACTATGTGATAGCTTTTGAATTTTGCTCTCTCTTCTAAATAAATCTTGGAACTTAAAACATATTACAAGGATCTTTTATTAGGACTATTTTCTATAAAGGAACACCTACTATTTTTAGTGCAAAAACTGCCCTTTTATCTGGTTATTGAACCACACAGTCCCCACCTAAGATATACTCCCTCCGTTCACTTTTACTTGGTAGGTATACTAAAAATAAAATTTTATCTTTTTGTTATTTTGCGCATATCAAGAGAAGACATTTTTTTCTTCCTCCTGTTTTACCCCTAATTCATTAACCAACATTTCTTAAATAAATAATAGTCAATTGTTGCTTTCCAATACTCAATATTGGAATTCACAAAGAAATCTTCATTAACCCCTTCGTTAAACACAAAAGTTCACTAAAGTCATCTTTTATTCTCTTGTTCTTTGGAGTATTTTTTTTCTTTAGAAGTTATTTGGAATTTGGGTTTAATTATTCAGTATCAATTAATAGGGTTATTATGGTAAAATTATCAGTCAATCATTATTTTTAAGGGGCGTGAAAATTCAAAACATGCGAAATACAATGTATACGGTTGAAATCGGGCATATCCGATTTCGTAGGCATGGGAGCTGCCTCGAAGGTAAGCTCATGATGGATTAGGCCTGAGTTCGAAAATAGAGTATTTAGCATGAAAATCGAGGTGTTCCCTGGAGATCGAGATCGAGCATGACTAACTTCGAGTGAAGTGTGATAACGGAAAGACGAGATATTAGCAACCGACCGAAGATCTCGGCGAAAATTCCAGAACAGATCGATTCAAGTGGTCATTGACGCCAATCGTGGGTTTTATTTCCGTTATTAGAATTGTACCTTATTTAGGATTCCTCTGTTATATAAAGAGGGATCCCATTCATTTGTTACATCATCATTATTCACTGATAAAGAATATACACGCTGCTCTCTATTTTACTTACTATCCATTATTGTTCATTGTTGTTCTTGTTATCCAACCTCGAGACCATCTCGAATTGAGGTCGAAACACTGCTAGAACTCTGGTTTGATTTATTTTATTGTTCAATTTATTCATTTAGTTCATTGTTTATCAATTGGTATTAGATTAAATCACATATCCTTAAAACCACTATATAAGTTTAATTGTTACTCGAATTTTAGGGTAAACAGTTTGGCGCCCACTATGGGGCTAAGGATAATAGTGATTGTTCAGTACTTATTTTGGTAAAACACACTATTTTACGCTTGTTCTTGTCAAGAATTTTTGCTTTCAGGTTAAAACATGTCAAACTCACAAAACGCATCCACACACGGTGATAATGGACTCCGACTCCACGGGGAGAACGAAAACGTGATTGCTCCAGGAATCAAGGTGCCACAGGCTAATCTCGGAGGAGTACCGCCTGTCAACCCAGTCCACTTCAGTTCGCACATTGCTCTGAATACGGACTTAGGCGCAAATCTCGAGGGGAGTGTACGCAGAGAGGGCCGATCTGATGGCCAAGGTACACAGGGCAGAGAATACAAGGGAGTCAGTCTCCAAGTGATATTCGAAATGCTTCAGGCTCAACAAGCCGCTATTGCTCAGTTACAAAATCAACATAGAGCTTCAAATAGGGTCGAGCCGGAGATTGTACTTGCGTACCGATCCAGTACCAGAAAGATCGAGTGATAATACATCGGGGACTGATCCTGCTCTAATGAAAATGCTCGAGGAGCTCACCAAGAGAATTGAATCAGGAGAGAAGAAATTTGAAGCCAATGATAAAAAGGTGGAGACATACAACTCTCGAGTTGATCAGATACCGGGGGCACCACCAATCTTGAAAGTAATGGATTCGAAGAATTTTGTGCAAAAGCCTTTCCCTTTGAGTGTGGCTTCGAAGCTCATTCCAAAGAAGTTCCATATGTCTCACATACCCCAATATAACGGGACCACCGACCCCAACGAACATGTTACCTCTTACACATGCACCATTAAGGGTAATGATTTGCAAGATGATGAAATTGAATCTATGTTGTTGAAAAGGTTCTGAGAGACCCTGTCGAAGGGAGCAGTGATTTGGTATCACAACCTGCCACCAAATTCCATCGATTCATTCGCCATGTTGGCGGATTCTTTCATTAAAGAGAACGCCGGGGCCATAAAGGTTGCAACAAGGAAATCAGACCTCTTCAAGGTAAGACAAAGGGATAATGAGATGCTACGGGAGTTCGTGTCCCGATTTCAAAAGGAGCGCATGGAGCTTCCACTGGTCACAGATGATTGGGCTGTTTAAGCTTTCATCCAAGGGTTGAATGAATGAAGTTCGATAGCATCATGTCAGTTGAAACAAAATTTGATCGAGTACCCAGATGTAACTTGGGCAGATGTACATAATCGATATCAATCGAAGATCAGGGTCGAGGACGACCAATTAGGAGCTCCTTCCGCTTCAGTGCATCCAAACAGGCCGACATGCAAAAATCAGAGGGGCGTCGATAGGGAGCCAAGGTCAAACAAATACCGTTACGAACCATATACTGCAGATCGAAGAAACATCGGACCGAGACGTAATTTCACCCGGAATGATCAAAGAAGTGATCCAGGATAAAGTTCTCAAGAACTTATGAGAAAAACTAGTTTTGACAAATATGCAAATCCCACAGAGGCACCTCAGCTATCACAATATAATTTTATCGTCGATGCATCAGGCATTGTATCGGCTATCGGGAGGATTAAAGACACTAGGTGGCCAGAACCCATACAAATCGATCATTCCCAAAGAGACCCAAATCTAATGTGCAAGTATCATGGCACGCATGGTCATAGGACCGAGGATTGCAGGCAATTGAGGGAGGAGGTAGACCGTCTATTCAATGAGGGCCACCTTCGAGAATTCCTCAGCGATCGAGCTAAGAATCATTTCAGGGAAAGAGACGCCAATAAAAAGAATGAACAGGAAGAACCCCAACACGTCATCCATATGATCGTCGGTGGAGTCGACGTTCCACAGGGACCCATATTCAAACGCACTAAGGTGCCAATCACTAGAGAAAAACGAACCCAATATTGTGTGCCCGAAGGCACCTTGTCATTCAATGACGAAGAAGCAGCAGGCATTTCTCAGCCCCACAACGATGCTCTGGTAATTTCTATCTGATTAAATACAGTTCAAGTTAAGCGTGTTTTAGTCGATCCAGGTAGCTCAGCAAACATCATCCGATCAAGGGTCGTGGAACATCTCGGTCAACAGGATCAAGTGGTACCTGTATCTCGAGTCTTAAAATGACTTTAATATGGCTAGTGAAACAACTAAATGGGAGATTATCCTACAGGTGAACGTGGATGGAACCATTCAAGATACTAAATTCCACGTAATCGAGGGCGACATGAGATATAATGTGCTACTCGGAAGGCCTTGGATCCACAACATGAGGGCAGTACCTTCGACTCTCCACTAAATGATGAAGTTCCCAAAGTCGGATGGTGTAAAATTAGAGTACGGGGAACATCATGCCGCAAAGTAAATGTTTTTGGTCAATGAGGTAACACCGATCTCGACACCATCAGCCTTGGAAAGATAGAACATCAAAGGTAAACAAGAAGCCAAATAGCAATCACCGCTCCCATCCTCGACCGAATCAGAGAAACAGGTAATAGAAGAAGAAGAAGAATGGGGGGATTTCAAACCCCTCAAACCTTTATTGTTCCCGAAGATTCAGATGCCACCAAATCAACGGTCGAAGAGCTGGAACAGGTTATACTGATAAAGTACCTGCTGTTGATATTCAATTTTTCCTCAAATTATTTTCAAACTTGCATATATACCTCAAAATCACTTTTCATAATAATTGGCATTTTTTCATAATTTTACCAATTTATTTTTCTATTTATTTAGTGTTTTATATTCAATAATTATTCATAAATTGCATTACAAATAATTTCAAATTATTTCTTAGCTCAATATACCATTCTATTCCATCAGGGTTTAATTACTTCACAAATTAGCCAATTTGACATTATTTAGCTAATTACAGTAATTTTTTGCAATTATAGCACAATTGTACATTTTATACCATTTTAAAATCAATAACTAGTCATTTTATATTTTTATATTAGTTAATCACCTTAATTTCATTTATTTAGCCTCAATCTCATTTTATACAATTATTAGCTATTTTATTAGTTATTTATCTATTTTTTAATTGGGTATTTAACGTTTTAGCCATTTATTTAAATCCTAGCCATTTAAAAAAAAAAACCAAT
>ML241624.1:101679-144131 GCA_005239495.1 Nicotiana undulata | reverse complement strand
TCCATCTCTCATTCTCTCTCTATTCTTCTCTGGTTCTCTCTAGAACCTTCCCCTTGCTTCCCTCTTCCGATGAAGCTTGTTCATCTTCTCTGGCTGGTTCCCTCGCCGGAAACTATGGCTTCCCATCATCTCCTGGTTATTTGTTCGCCTTACACCGGTCTGATGGCACCCTAAGGCCCTCAGGCGAACCTGGAGCGGTTCACTCACCTCTCATGGTCCCTCATGCCATTTACCGGCCACCTCCGGCCGTCTGAGTAAGAGCTATTACTTTCTCGGCTAACTCCGACGACATCTTTAAGGGTTTTCTTCTTTCTCTGGGTTCCATGAAACCCTAACTCCTGATATTTTTCCGATTTCTTCTAAATCTTCCTTAGATCTATGTATATCATGAAGCTTTTTACATGTTTTTCTTTGAAAAACCTTCTTATTTTAAACAATCTTTCATCTTCAAACTAGGTTTTCATAACCCTTTCTTTTAAATGGTTTTCATACGATTTTCCAATATTCTCTTAAGATTTCCATTGTGTTTAATGTTTTTATTGAAGTCTCTCTCTTTATCTTAGTTGTGAAAACCCTAATCTTTCACCTTGGGTCTCTGAATACATGTTTGCATATGTGCTTTATGATTCTCTGAAGTTTTTACCCTGTGATGTTCGTATATGTTTATGACTTTCTTACTCTCTCTACGTGCCTCCATGTTTACCCTATAATACACATGAACCCTTAGCTTGTATGATTTTACTCTACTGAGATTGCTAGGGTTTCAGAGTTCTTGAACATTGTCTGTTTAATTTGTGTTATTTTTCCTTAGCTGATACATGCCTTATTTGAATCCTTGATTCCCTCAGATTAGTATCCTTCACAATCCCTTAAGGTGATACACTACTGATTTTGACCCATGAGTTGTTCACTTGCCTTATTTGATTAATTCTACTGTTTAATCGATTTAAACTAGGATTTTCTGAACCTAGACCAATTGTTTATTCTGTATACTGAGATTATTTTCCTGTGTGGTATTCCAATCATATGAGATACTTTCCTTAGTTAAGAATGACTCCTTGTTATTTTAGTCCCATCCGTGATTCTTTAACTAATTTTCAGAATTGACTTATGCTTTTTACCATATAAATGCACTCATTATACATTTTCCTTGCTTGAGATACTATGTACTTGACCTTATTACATGCCACATTCTTTACTACTCCTATTATGGTATAAATAGCTTTCTAAGTGATTCTTTCCATATTTTGATACAATTTACACCCGTTTGAATCATGAATCCTTGATTGAAGGGAGTCCAGACCTCTGATTGATTTTAATTGGTACTATTTCTATAATTATGTTACTATGTACTCGTTTTAAGAACTATATATACACTCTACTCATTCATCACACAGACATACATAGATACAAAAACTGATCTGTGCACTCTCTTTTACAAAAGAAAAGGATTCTATACTCTTCTCACTCTCTCTTCTGTGCTATTTTCTATTACTTTAAGTGAGCCGGCTGCAAGCCAAGGCTGACTACTGTGCATCTCCTATCTTTGCTTGCATTACTGCTTTCTTCATCATACTGGTATGTCCTGATTCAAGCTTCAGCCAGCAAACCAATATGTTTCTATTAATAGTTCAGTTCCTTGTATTTCTTATATGTTTCTACTTGTGGTTCTACTGTTCAACATGCAATTAGAATTCTGAATTCCCTTTTACATGTCTATTCTCACTTTACCTTGAATGATCAATGTGTCTCTCTGCACTCAACCTCTATTCTTTATATGCATCTCCATGCCTATGATCAATATGTTAAATTCAATCATGATGTCAGTGTTTTGGTTGATATGTTGCTCTAACTTGACACTTAGTCATATCCTTGACCTCCTCTGAATCCTTAGGAACCCTTGGATTATGTGTCTATGTGTGAAATGGCCTGCTTCATAGGCAGTGTATTTGTCACTCAAACATCTCACCTTTGTTTATGACTGCTGGGCCACCCTGGGTCCTTTATGTGATGTTGGCTTTGTTTTGTTTTGAGTGGGTAAACTTTTTCGTCAATTGAACCTTTGTTCTGAAAAGGCTGATCTTTACTAAAAGTCCTTCCTCTCTTAAAATGTTTTTCACTACTGTTTTACTTAAACTTCCTAAACTATGAGCACATCTCACTCTACTCCTAGTTTCTTAAGTTCAGCCCCTTTGTGTGAGCACTGCTTTAGGGACCCTTTGAGTACCCTCTGAACTTTGACACACAAGGCTGGCATTCCCACACTGCACTTACTCTCTCTTGGCTAGGAAACATGGGTGTGAGCACTGCCTGGGATCCTCCGAGGTCCTTAGGAACTCTGACACACCCGGATTATGAAAGGTTATGGCATATGACATTAAAGACCTGAAGAGTTGGGCCTATTGGTAGGCTCCCTATAGTGTAACTTCTTAATTTTCTTATTTACTTATGTAATTCGTGTAACACGGGTCTGTAATAACTGATTGTATAAACGATTCTGGGGTTGGATAGTGAAACGGGTGGGGTATGCATACTTAGTATAAACGCGAGTAGAAATCATGCCTATAGGTTTAATTTTCCTATATGTGCAATAGCCACCATGCTTAGGAATAACATGCCAATCATGCATTAGATACCATGACAATTAGATTTATTTCTTTCCGCATCTCATTATAATATTCACTTAGAAATCATGTTCATAGGATTTAATAACAACAAGAATTGCTAATATGTGACTCTGTTCATACCAATTGTGTTTTTTTTTTAAAAATCCTGCTTTAGGACAAATGTGTTAACAAGATGCAATCTTATTTCATAATGCCGAACACTTAGAGATCCTGTTTTCTAGGACAACGTTAATAATATGGTATTCCGAATAGTATCCTGAAACTTTGATTTAATAACTGAGAAGTACTGCGCATTTAGAAATCATGTTCAGGAATCTTGCATACGCCTCATTATGGCTCTTTATTGTGAATTTAGAAAATCATGTCCAGGAATCTTGCCTACGCCTCATTCTGGCTCTTTATTGTGCATTTAGGAAATCATGTTCAGGAATTCTGCATATACACCCTTGTATATACATTAGATATCATGTTATAAGACCGTATCCACCCAGTTACACCTAGACTAATGTATAATAGGTATAAGAACCTCACTTAGTTCCTCTGAAAGAAAGATGGTAATGCCTCATGATTCTATACCCCTAAAACGGTTTTTTTACTAATGCTATTTGAACAGTTCCCGTAATAATTGGTACACATAGGCAAGCCTTAGGTGCTGGATCAGTTAAATACGGGAAATCTACACTTGTGTTTGAGTCGTGCTAATTATGTGCATAACCTGTGGAGGAATACTTGGGCCTCATATCTGCTCCTATTTGTTTTTTCCCATATTTGCAGTCCTAATTGTCTTTGCTTGTCGCTTAGAATTTTGTCCTTTAAACTTAGGGGTCAGCCTAACACCTCCTTTAGGATAGTAGTCCTAGACTCCTCCGGGACTGATAGGATGGGACGGGTAATATCACGCAATAGAGTTCGTGACCAACACACGCTTTAATTACCTTCACGGGGTGATAAAGGGTAGAATATGGATATGATGATCGGTGCGCTAATACCACGTGTAGCCCCTCTCTGAGGAGTGTCTATCGGGTATTGCATTGATGTGATCCATATTGTTTCAAACCTAGGATTTCTTTCTTTCAAATGTTTTATTAGTTCTTTCAAAAGTTAATAACTCCAATGCTTATTTGAAATCCCCTCTTATTTGAGCCATTACTTGCTACTTTCTTATTGTACAAATTCACGAAAACCATTTGGCCGGGAACCACAGTTGTGGATCCGGAGGGGTGCCTAATACCTTCCCCTTGGGATAATTTCAAGCCCTTATCCAATCTCTGGTGATGCAAACTAGTCTCATGAGTTAATCACTCTAGGTTCCCTAACGCACCTTAAAAATCGTTAGGTGGCGACTCTTCTTTTAACCCTCTTCCTTTAAAAGGAGTTGTCAGAATGTCATAAACCCGATCTCCGCTTAAGGGAAAAAGGGGGTGCGACACTTGCCCGAGTGAAAGGTATACCTGGGAACGGGGTTAACCCCCAAACTCAGGAAAAAGCTTATGCAACTCTTATTGATAACATATACTGTTTTGCATGGTCCCATTTAGAAATGACAGGGATCCCACTGGAGAAAACGACGCATAGACTAAGCCCGGACCCTATGTTCAGACCGTTGAAACAAAAGAGAAGGCCCTAGTCTGAGGTAAAACACGCTTTCATATAGGACGAGGTAACTAAATTTCTCAAAATAGGATCCATTCAGGAGGTAAAATACACCGAATGGTTAGCCCATGTAGTTGTAGTCCCTAAAAAAGGGAACAAACTTAGAATGTGTGTAGACTGTAAGGACTTAAACAAAACATATCGCAAAGATTATTTTCCAGTGCCTAACATCGATCGCATGATCGATGCCACGGGCGGCCAAGATATCCTTACTTTTCTCAATGCCTATTTCGGGTACAATCAAATCCAAATGAACCGGAAGACCAAGAAAAGACTTCATTTATCACCAAGTATGGAACATATTGCTATAATGTAATGCCCTTCGGGCTAGAAAATATAGGAGCTACATACCAACGCCTAGTAAATAAAATATTCGAAGAACAAATAGGCAAGTCAATGGAAGTATATATTGATGACTTGCTAGTTAAGTCCATACACGTAGATGACCATTCGGTTCATTTGCAGGAAATGTTCGAGATCTTGAGGACATATAACATGAAACTCAACCCCTAGAAATGTGCTTTCGGGGTCGGTTCAAGCAAGTTTCTTGGCTTCATGGTATTGAATCGGCGGATCGAGATCAACCATGATAAAATCAAGGCCATCAAATACATCACCGTCGTGGATAGTGTAAAAGCCGTACAAAGGCTGACCGGACGGATAACTGATTTGGGTCGATTCATCTCGAGGTCATCAGATCGAACCCACAAATTTTTCTCTCTACTCAGAAAGAAGAACGATTTCTCCTGGACTCCGGAATGCCAATAGGCATTGGAAGAATTGAAGCGATACTTGTCGAGACCACTAATGCTTCACACTCCGAAGGCAGATGAGAAACTTTACTTGTACTTGACAGTATCCGAAATCATGGTAAGTGGTGTCTTAGTCCGAGAAGAACATGGTACGCAGTTTCCTGTTTATTATGTAAGTCAAACCTTAAGAGAAGCATAAACTAGATATCCACACTTGGAAAAATTGTCACTCGCAGTAATAAGCGCCTCTAGGAAGTTAAAACCATACTCTCAGTGTCACCCCATATGTGTATTAACCATATACCCACTCCATAATATTTTGCACAAGCCCGAACTATCGGGCCGATTGTCCAAATGGGTTGTCGAACTCAGTGGGTATAATATCGTATATCAACCCCAAACAGTCGTCAAGTCTCAAATTTTAGCGGACTTCGTGGCCAATTTCGCGGCGACCCTCGTACCCGAAGTTGAAAAGGAACTCTTGTTAAAATCAGGTACATCATCGGAGGTATGGACCCTCTTCACAGACGGTGCTTCGAATGTGAAGGGGTCCGTGCTAGGCATCATTTTGAAGTCTCCCATGGGTAGCACTATTAGACAATCTATCAAAACCTCTAGGTCGACTAACAATGAGGCCGAGTACGAGGCCATGATTGCAGGTCTCGAACTAGCTAAAATCTTGGGAGCAGAAGTCATTGAATATAAGTGCGACTCTTTACTGGTGGTGAACTAGGTAAACAAAACCTTCGAAGTTCGAGAGGATAGAATGCAAAGGTATTTGGACAAATTGGAGCGAAATTTGCACTATTTCAAGGAATGTACTTTACAGCATGTACCTCGAGAACAAAATAGTGAGGCTGATGCACTTGCAAATTTGGGGTCATTGGTCGAGGAAGACGAGATCAACTCGGGGACTGTCGTTCAACTCTCAAGATCCGTGATCGAGGAAGGACATGCCGAGATAAATTCTACAAGCTTAACCTGGGACTGGAGGAATAAATACATCGAGTACTTAGAGAAAGCTGCTCGTTTCACATTGGACGAAGATGGAACATTATACAGAAGGACATTCGATGGACCATTGGATGTTGTCGCGCCGCGCCCCCTTTTTCCTCTTCTTTCGTATCAGTCAGGGTTCTTGACATTATTGGGATAACTCGTTTCCTTTTGGGAAAGGGTATACAAGGAATTGAATAGTCTCCACCTAACGAATTAAGGTGCGTTAGGGCACCTACTAAGGGTTATTTACAAACACGAATTTGGATAACCAGAGATAGGGTAAGGGATTGAAATTACTCCAAGGGGAAGGTGTTAGGCACCCCTCAGAGTCCACAACTGTGGTTCCCGGCCAAACAACTTTGTGAATTTAGGCAAGTAGCACATAAGAAATTAAATTTTAAACAAGGGTTTTGAAAGAGTTCACAGTTTAAGCACACATGTGAAAACACATTTGAAAAGATTAAAGCCTAAGTATGTATATAAGGTTTTTTTGAAAGGATTTATAGTCTAAACACATATGTAAAGGATAGGGGGGAAGTCCTAAGTTATTTATCCTATAGGATCATATCAGTACAATGCCCAGTAATCACTCTTTAAAGAAGGGCTACACGTGGCATTAGCGCACCGGTCATCATATCCATATCTACCCTTTCTCACCCCTTAGCGGTTATTAAAGCGAGTGTTATTTAGCGACCACTATGCGTGTTGTTACCCATCCTTTCTTATTGGCCCCGGAGGAATTTAGGACCTCTACCTATGGGCAATTCTAGACAGACCCTTAGGTTTAAAGGAGAAAATACTAAGGCGACAAGCAAGAACACATAGGACTTTAGCACATAAAAGCGGGAAAGAGCAAATAAGAGGCTCATGTTTACCTCCGCATGTAATGCATGTAAACAATACGACTCAAACACGAATAAGATCAGTATTATTTAACAGGATCCTAACACATGATGTCTAGGTGAGTATCAAGACATAAGAGATATGCAGACTTAGTTTATAACTCAGAGGCAGGGCCCTATCAGTTTGCCTATTGATTTTAAGCCTATAAAGCATTAAGCAACAAACACAAAGAGACAATTTGGGTTTTATAAGAATTGGTTACCTAAGACTTGCCTAGGCGTGGGGGGTAATGCACAATTGTTACCAGAATTATTGAAACAATAGGAATTATTTTACCTAAAGCATGTTTTTCTAAGTGTTAAGAGATACAAGATTATTTCCAGTTTGTTTAAAAATAGGGTGAGACTGTTTTAAACCCATTTTTATGCGTCAATAATTTAACTAAGTATGATCGAGTGGGTATATATGAGGTCCTGAACAGGATATCTAATATGCGTGTAAAAATGCAAAATGATTTATATGCAGAGTTCCTAAAAGCAAGATTTCTAAATGCACAACATGATTTCAGGATATGCAAAATTCCCTAAAGCGGGATTTCTAAGTGCATGGAAGATTTTAGCATTATGAGACATGATTTTAAAATATGCATAAGTGACAGATTGCATTAATGTCGTATATCCTAGAACAGGATTCCTATGTGATAAAACAATAGTGCCAAAATGAGATGCTAAAAACAGTATTCATAAAACCTAGGGGGAATGATATCTAATGCATGATATGCTTTGCACATATTGGTCCTAAACAGGAATTCTATTGCGCATGTAGGAAATGTAGACCTAAAGCATGGTTTCTACCCTTGATGTGGATAACCTATGTATCTACCCTCCCTTTTCACTATCCATCCCCAATATTCGTTTACAACAAATTATTACAAACCAATATTGAATGAATTACATAAGTAGGTAAAGAAAAATAAGAAGTTACACTACAGGGAGCCTACAAATAGGCCCAGATTTCAAGAATTTCCAATGCCAGATTGTCTCACAACCTTTCACATAATCCGGGTGTGTCAGAGTTCCCTAAGGACCTCAAGGGATCCCGGACAGTGCTCACACCCAGATTTCATAACCATGGTTGAGTAAGTGCAATGTGGAAGGGCCAACTCTAATGCATCAGAGTTCAGAGGGATCTCATAGGGATTTCTAAGCAGTCACACATTAGAGGGGCAGAACTTAGATGTCTAAGAGTAGAGTGAGAGTGCTTGACAGAGTTTTGAAAGGTTTAAGTAGGAAAATAATTTGAAAAGAGATCGATTTGAAATGATTTTGTAAAAAAACAATAGATGAGTTTATTCAATGAGACAATTTGAAAAGAGCAGGGCAATAAAAAAACATACCAATCTCAGGATCAAAACAGGTTCAACATCATACACAGAACAAAGAACCAAGACAAGTTCAGAAACCTCAAGCAGGGGTAATTGGAATTGGGGTCAGGTATAGAGCATATAAGGGTAAGCACATAGTAGGCAGATGTGCACATAGCAGGTACAGAATCAGAGAAGTCCTGAAGGGGTTCAAGGGATTAAGGTACAACATGTATTTCAGAACTACACAGAACCAAATAACATAAGGTACAAATTGTTTTGTCACAAAAGTTCATGCAAGTAATCAGAGAAACATAAGTGAAGCAGAATCATATTGAGATATACTAAAAAGGGTGCATCTCATAAGCATGTTGAGTCTAAGGGAGGGGAGTACATAACATTGCTAAGGGAACAATAATGCAAACTTAACAGCAAAACCATAAGTAAAAACATACTAGAAATAGGATGAATTGAAGTAGCAAAAGAAACATATTATTTTTGAAACTTCAACTGAAATCAAGACATACCTGTATAGAAGAGAGCAAACACAGATTGAAGAACCAAAGAGGACAGTGGTCAGCCTTGGCTTACACCCGGCTGACTTAGAATAGGAGTATGTAACCAGAGAAAAGAGAGCAGAAGAGAGTTTTCTGTGCAAGAGAGAGTTTTTATTAACAATGTGTTTTTTTCTTGTGCTAATGAAAGAGTAGTGCATTTATAGTTTGAAAACAGGTAGAAAAACAAGGTAATAATCATAGTTCAGCAGTAATTATAGAAATATGTACCAATTAGAATCAAATCAGTATAAGGACTTCCTTTAATTAAGGAGTCATACGCAAACGGTAATAGACATGTGATAAAATAAGGAAAGAAAATCGTATAAGACTGATTATAACATATAAGGAAATAACATAAGTATAATACAAGTATATCACATGTAATAGAGACTAGGTTCATCATGCTTTAATTAAGGAAAATGCTTAAAATCAATTAACAACATAATTGACCATAGAATAAGGTCAGCAAATATTTCACAAGGTTAAAATTAGTAGAGAATATCATGCGAGATCAGTGAAGAATCAATCACAAAATTTCAGGGACTCACAAATAGAAAATAGTATTGATTTAGGATAACTTTATGAGAACCAACATAATAAACACATAATAGGCAAAAATCAGAACTCTAAGAAGCTGAGTAAGGTAAAATCATATAAAAATTAGGGACTCATATAGAGCATAGTCTAAATTAATAGAATAAACATGATATATGTAGAATAAGCGAACAATCAGAAATATTAATGAACAAAACAGGGTAAAATCACATAAAATCGGAACCTAGCACTAATCTATGGGAATAAACACATAATAGGCAGGAATAATCGAAATCAGAAACCCTAACAAGCAAACATAGGGTAAAAATCACAGAATCGCAGAATGTTCATGAGAAACGAACACATATGCAGGTTAATCGAACATATACTCTAAGACGGACTCATAATCACATATTAAAACCAAGAAACTTAGGACTTTAATCATAATAACTCAGATAAAAAGAGAGAAACTTAGATAAACGTTTAAACATGATGAAAACCATAGAATAATACTAAAAATCATAAGGAAGACCGTTTTTTGAAAAGGGGTTAAGAACCCTAATTTGAAGATGAAGAGTCATTTTGAAAAAATTGGAAAATCTTTTAAGGAAACAACAAAATAACTCATAATATGCCCAGATCTATTACAGATCTAAGAAAATCAAGAGCTGATAGTTAGGGTTTCATAGAGATAACCCAAAGAGACGGAGAAACGGCCTAGAAACCACAGGTTCTAGCCGAAGATGGTAGAATCTTACTCGGACGACCATTGAACGGCCTGAGAATGACATGAAAAACCATGGGGGGAGGGGGGGGGGTGAGTGAATCGCCTTCTGGATCCTTTGAGGACCTCAATGCATCAATACCCGGTATAGGAAGGAGCCACGGGGCTGGGATGGCGGTGAGACCACCATAGTTACCAGCAAGGCGATGACCGGTGAGAGGAGCTAGGTTTAGTAGAGAGAGTTTTTGAGAAAGATGAGAGATGTAACGGCAGAGAGAATGATAGGGAAATGAGGCGGGAAGGGGTAGTCTTTAGGGTTAATTAAGGAATGGGAAGATCTGGACCGTTGATCAATATTGATCAACGGCCAGGATTAAATCAGGTATTGGGTCGGGTGGATAAGGTATTGGGCCATTTTTGATTGGGTTGGGGTCAGGTGTAATTAGGCTATAATTGAAATGAAAGTGGCTATTTGTTAAATACCCAATTAAGTTAAATAAACAAATTTTAAAATATCTAATAATTGCACAAAATAAATTTCATGCATAAAAAATAGTTAAAAAACAATTACTTAGTATTTTAAAAATACAAAATGATTAATTTCTGGATAAAAATAGTATAAATCATATGATTGAGTTATAATTGCAAAGTTATTGCAATTATAGCCAAAAGGTGCCAATTTGGCTAATTGTGAAATGATTTGGTCTTAATAGGACCCTAAATAATTAATGAAACCAAGAAATGCTTTTGAAATTATTTGTAATGCAATTTTATAATTATTTATTGGAAATAAAATGATGGATAAATTAATAAAAATATAAGAAAATTACGAAAAAATATCAATTGCTATTGATACATGATTTTTAAGCTATATATGCGATTTTAAAATATTTTGAGGAAAAATTGGGTATCAACAGCTGTGTGTTTGGGACCAGGAGACATTGATTAGGTTCTACGGGAGGCACTTGTGGGAACCACTCCGACGCCGATTCATTAATTCACAAATTCATTAGAGCAGGATATTACTGACATATCATGGAAAAAGACTCTAAGGAGTTTGTTCGTAAATGTGATAATGTCAAAGGTTTGCACCGATGATCCACCAGCCCGGAGAATAACTTCACTCGGTCCTATCCCCATGGCCATTCATGTAATGTGGGATGGATATCGTCGGCCCTCTTCCATTGGCCCCAGGTAAAGCTAAGTTCATTTTGTTGATGACTGACTATTTCTCTAAATGGGTTGAAGCACATGCTTTTGAGAAAGTCAGAGAGAAAGAGGTTATAGATTTCATCCGGGATCACATCACATGTCGATTTGGGATACCCGCAGAAATACCATGCGACAATGGTAAACAATTTATTGGCAACAAAGTAACGAAATTCCTCTAAGACCATAAAATAAAAAAGATATTGTCAACACCGTATCACCCTAGTGGAAACCGACAGGCCGAATTGACGAACAAGACTATCATCCAAAACCTGAAGAAAAGGTTGAACGAAGCTAAAGGGAAATGGAGAGAAACACTACCCGAAGTATTTGGGAATATTGAACAACATCGAAGTCCAGCACATGAGCAACTCTGTTTTCCTTAGTATATGGTTCCGAAGCCTTGATTCCAGTCGAAGTCGGAGAACCCAGTGCCAGGTTTCGACATACAATAAAGAAATCGAACCACGAGGCTATCAATACTATCTTTGAATTGTTAGATGAAAAACGAGAAGCTACAGTCGTTCGAATGGAGGCACAAAAGCAACGAATCGAAAGGTACTACAATAGAAGAACCAACCTTCGCCACTTCAGAGTCGGGGACTTAGTCCTAAGGAAAGTCACCATCAACACTTGAGATCCTAATGAAGGGAAGCTCGACCCGAATTAGGAAGGACCCTACCAAGTCCTCGATATAATCGGAAAAAAGGGTCTTATAAACTCAGAACAATGGATGACGAACCACTGCCAAACAACTGGAACATATCACTTCTCAAACGATATTATTGTTAAGGTATGG
This sequence comes from Nicotiana undulata, assembly GCA_005239495.1. NCBI lineage: Eukaryota > Viridiplantae > Streptophyta > Magnoliopsida > Solanales > Solanaceae > Nicotiana > Nicotiana undulata. The sequence goes on along the minus strand of ML241624.1, from coordinate 132,071 downwards.
CTTTCTCCCTTCTTTCATTTATATATATATATATATATATATATATATATTCGACGCTAACTCATTGCAGGAGTTATACCAAAGACATCGAGACCTCAGGTTTTAAAGTACGCGTTGCATTCTTTTTCCCTTAGATCGGTTTTTATCCCAAATGGGTTTTTTCGGCAAGGGTTTTTAACGAGGCAACAATTATGTGCTACCTGGGGACAATTCAACAGTATCTAATGCTTCGCAATCAATCTCGAATATTGGGGGAATCACCCTCGAATGTTCTATTCTCGAGAAAAGTACTTCATGTCAAAGGGCCTCGATAAGGAAACTTTGTAATGGGCCAAACGGTCAAGTGAACCGTGTCCATATAGATTAGTGGAGCCCGATGTCAAAAAATGTACACATGTATAAGTTATTCAAATAAGCATTCTCTCTTCATTAATTGTCTTTGTGTCTCGGCAAAAATTCTCTACTATACAGACCTCATGCTTATGATTTTGTGAGAAGCGGGTCAAGAGCCAAAGTGCAAATATACCTCAAATTCATACCTAAGGGTTCAACTATTCCGAGCTCGATTAAAGTTGACTTGAATATAGCTCGAGGATTCATCATAAAACCTTAAGGGGTATGTTACTGTAAGTTCGAAACTTACCCATTATTTGATAAAAACCTAAGGGTTTATTCTATTCTAAGTTCAAAACTTACTCGAACTTAGTTATAAAAACATTGCAGTCATGGCATGGATCGAGCCATCCGAAATCTCGAACATATTATTGATCTCGGGGATTCTCCCTTGCTTTCCCAAAAAACCTAAGGGTTTGTTCTAAGTTTGAGCTAGTGTTCACTCGATTATAGAGGCTGCAACAACAAAATTTTCACAAGGCAAAAACACAAAACATGTTTGAAAATAAAAGCTGAGAAGACATTCAAAAGAACGTTTTCAATTATATATTGATGAAAAAGGTTATGTACAAGAGACCGATCAAGGTCTTACAAAAAGAAAGAAAAAGAAACTAAGTCCTAACTACGACCGATTTCGACCTCTTCTTCGGGAGCAGCTTCTTCTCTAGGCCCCTCATCGGATCCGCCTCGACTGCCTTCTTCATCATCGTCTTTGTCATCGGAGGAAGAAAGTTGCCTGGCTTCGGCTTCGAGAACCTTGGCTTGGGCTATCTCCTCGGAGAGGTCTAAACCTCGAGCATGGATTTCCTCAAGGGTTTCTCTCCAGGATTGGCACTTTGCCAAGTCATTGTTCCATCGCTCCCGATCCGAAGCCTCCCTAAGATGCGTTTGAGAAGCCTCAACATCGGCCCGGTACATGGCAATGTACTTGTCCACCATGACCTTTGTCTTCTCGATCTCCGCCATGGACTCAACAACCTCGGCTTCAAGCTCCTCGATCCTCTTGGCTTGGGGCGAGCTTTTCTCTTTGATGATCCAAAGTTGAACCTCAGCCAATGACAGTTTGGTCGAGGTAGTCTCTTTTTCCGCAGCCAGGCGGTCCATATTCGCCTTCTACCGATCACAATCGGCCTTGACCTGATCGACCTCTCCTCGAAGCAGCTCGATCCTTTCAACCTTTTGCTGCAGCTGAGATAGTGAAGTATTAGCCTCTACAGTTGGGGCAAGTCCGTACTTTTTCATAATGATGGTTACCTGCTTATCTAGCTCAGCCTCTTTCTCACCAGCCTTGGCCAAATCCGCTTGAAGGTCTTTTATAGTTTCGTCCTTTTGGCCGCAAAGAAGCTTCAAAACGTTCCTCTCCTGACCTTCTGGAGCTCGGTTTCACACTAGCTAAGGTCAGCTCAAACTTGATGGAGGCCTATACAAAAAGGAAAATGCAAGTCAGACTTAGAGAAAAAAGAGTAAAGAAAAGAATTGCAGAAACTGATGCTTACCCGAGATATGAGACGTTGGGCCTCTTGAAAAGAATAGAAGCGTCGCGGATATCGGAGGCATCATCGACTCCAGTGAAGCAATCCCGGAAGTGATCCCTAACACTAGAGCCTCCGCCTATATCGGGGGTCTTCAACTCCTGATCATACCTTATTTCCTCCTCAAAAAAAGTCGGCAAAGACTGAAAGTGACATGCTTCCATGGCCCCGAGCAAGTCGTTCGGGGCTCTCTGATCGATCTTCGGAGTTTCAGAACTGACCCCGTCCAGTCTAGTTGTAGATGGTCGAGAAATTATCTCGATCGCTGTTGACTCGGGACCCTCACCCGAATCCTTTTTGGGAGCCCCCTCGACACGAGGCTTGATTACAGCAACCTTCATCGGCTTAGAAGGTTTGGCGAGCTCAACGGCTTTCCTGGGTCGGACCGTTAGTGCCAAGGCACCCTCTTCTTCTTCTTCTCTCGGGTTTAGACCGAGTCCAACGTGAAAGGGATTACTTTCATCCTTACCCTTCGAGGCTTGGGATTGGGCTCCTCGGACTGCGAGGCACTCCTCCTCTTCTTGTCTTTCCCCTGCTTCGGAACTGGGGACTTAGCCTCTTCCTCACCACTCGAGGGCCTAAATATGGCATCCTTGGCTAGGCCTTCATGAAAGAAGATTAGTGATGAATGAAGTGCAAAAAGTGTTTCAGAGTACGAGAAAGGAGGCCCTTACCGTGGTTCTTTGCCTCCCATCTGCCCTTTGCCAAATCATGCCACGCGCGTTCGGCATGAGAAGAAGTTGCGGCTAACTTCCGAACCTAATCTTCGAGATCGAGTACAACTTGATGCATCTAAGGAATGACTGCATATCAAAATAGAACATTAGGAAAAGTCGAAGAGGGTACGAGGAAAAAAGTTTAAAAGACCACTTACGGTCGGGGTTCCACTCCTCGGGGAACGGCATCCTCTCTTCTGGGATGATGTCACAAGTCCTCACCCGTATAAACCGACTCATCCAACCTCGTTCCTTATCCTCGCCGATACTCGAGAACAAGTCTTTTGTTGCTCGACGTTGGAGCTTGATCAGTCCTCGATAGAGTTGAGGACGGTATAACCGTATGTGGTGGTTTAAGGTGAACTCCAGCCCCTCGGCCTTACTGGAGAACAAATGCAACATAATCACTATGCGCCATAGTGAGGGATGGACTTGGCTGAGGGTGACCTGATATCTTTTGCAGAAATCAATAATCACTGGGTCGAGGGGACCCAATGTGAAGGGGTAAGTATAAACACTTAGGAACCCCTCCACATGAGTAGCGGTGATCTCTTTGGGAGCAGAGATGTGCACCACGACCTCGGGACCCCAGTTGTAGTCCCTCTTCATGGCCTTGAGGTGGATCGTCGTTATCGAGCACATGTACATCGACACATGCTTGCATCGTCCTGGGACCGATGAAGGATTTTCGGTCTTGAAGTCGGATTTAAGAGTTAACGGGCCAGGTACGTACTCATGGGTAAGCGGCTCCACCGGCGCCTTATCGCCGGATGGCCGGGAAGAGGAGGAGGAAGCTTTGTCCTTCTCTGGTACGGTCTTTGAGGTTTCCACCATTGATGTAAGTAAAAGAGGGCGAAGGAAGATAAAAAACCGGTGGTGTCGGTGTTAACAAGGGTGGCTCTGCAGGCGGAGAAAGAGAGGAGATGAAAAGAGTTAGAAGACTTAGAGGTTTGATTAGAGCAAAAGTAAAGTTTGATTCAATAAAGGAGCGGGTATTTATAGACTCACTTTGACGGTTCGGTGGTGCTAGTGGACGACCGCTAACTAACAGGCATTAATAATTTGGGAAACTGAACCGACAGGACATTTCGGTCACGTGCATTGCCTACGTCATGAGGAGGGCGTCATGATCGAGGTTTCAGAAAATCAACGCTCAAACCGTTTCTTGTCATTTTACTCTACGAAATGCGGGGACTATCTGTATATGGTCGAAATCGGGCATATCCGATTTCGTAGGCATAGGAGCTTCCTCAAAGGTAAGCTCGTGATGGATTAGGCCTGAGTTCGAAGATAAAGTATTTAGCATGAAAATCGAGGTGTTCGCTGAAAATCGAGATCGAGCATGACTAAATTCGAGTGAAGTGTGATAACGGAATGACGAGCCATTAGCAACCGACCAAAGATCTCGACGGAAATCCCGGAACAGATCGAATCAAGCGGTTATTGACGCCAATCACGAGATTTATTTCTGTTATTAGAATTGTACCTTATTTAGGATTCCTCTGTTATATAAAGAAGGATACCATTCATTTGTAACATCATCATTATTCACTGATAAAGAATATACACGATGTTCTCTATTTCACTTGCTATTCATTATTGTTCATTACTTTTCATTATTTTTCTTGTTATCCAACCTCGAGACCATCTCGAATCAAGGTCGAAACACTGTTAGAACTCTGGTTTGATTTATTTTACTATTCAATTTATTCATTTAGTTCATTGTTTATCAATTGGTATTGGATTAAATCACATATCCGTAAAACCACTATATAAGTTTAATTGTTACTAAAAATTTAGGATAAACAAAAAGTGAACGGAGGGAATATATAACAAGATAAATAATGCTGAAACCTTAGTAACAAAAATACCGAGAACTAATTAATTACAACTCATTTAATTCTTACCCTACAAATATTTTTCCCACATGGTGACCATAAAGAGAAACAAATGTGAGATCATAAGTAACAAAGACATGGTAACAAGGAATGTTCCAAGTCTTGACCATTTCCCCTCTATTGTTCTCAAGTATCCTTCCTTACAAGCATGGCAATTGTAGCATAACACTGTTTCTTCATTTTGCCACAAATCGCAGTCTTTGTTGAAGGTCGCAGAATCATCAATTGGTGAATTTACTTTCCTCCAAAATGTTGCGTTTATGAATTCCATCTCGCAAAGTGATGGTGGACTGCAACATCCAGACTTCAAGAAAATTATGTAAAAATGAAAGTATGTTAGTAATAACTACTACGCCTTATAAATGTTATTAAGCGAGTATAGGATGCAAATATAGTGAATATTACCTCAACTGAAGACAACTTAATACTTGTGAAATCATAAGATTTCAGCATATATGTCCTGGAGATTAAATCATTGCAAGTCTTTGTAGAGTATATGCAAGATTTGATATTGTTCCATGTCTCGTCGTCATACACTGTCATCTTGAGCCATGCTGGAGAACCAGGAACACCTCGAGCCTCCATTTTATACGATCCAACGAGGCCAAGACCAACGATGAACATAATGATCAGTGGCACCATAGCTAAAAGAAGTCCAAGAACTGGAAAACGAGACCTAAAATAAACAACGACGTTGCTGATGAAGAAGACAATGATCAAGCCAATGGCAATACCTATTTGTAACTTTGGCAAGTTCAATAACTCTTCACAATCATATTGTCGTACGTAAAATAGCCATATGATACCAAAAAGAATTGGAAGAGATAAAAAGAAAGAGAATATAACTAATGGAAGCACAATATTATCCATTTGTAGTTTACTCTTAGCTTCTTTCATTTTAGGTTCATCAAATTCTAATTTCACTTCATTTTTAACTTCAGGAACAGCCACTACTACTGCTTCAGCCAAATTAGGGTTTTTAGCCATGATTGTTGTTGATATAGGAAAAGTTAGAGCACTATGAAAATTATGCTGTAAGGTTTTATAATGAAAACTACTAATTAAGATCTTTTGCCAACTAAAAGAAATAAGATTATTATCTTCTCACGTGCTATAAATTCTCAAAGTAGTTAACGAATTAGTAAATGTTGACCACATCTTACCTCCTAATCCTGATTTAACGCATATTTATGTGAGTCAATATGCACGTACTAACTTCAAAATTTTTACTGTACAATATATTTGGGAGTTCCTAAACTAGAGGAATTAGAGGTTGAAAAAACATTTCCATTTTAGATTTTTATAAACAGAATTTTATATAGTCATCTTCATTCATTTCTAGTCATTAGGCTTTGACTAATAAATTCAGTGATTCAATTCTAAACACTAAAAAATTGAGGGATTTTGAAAAAGATCTACCCTCATAAAACCTCATCTATCACTTTTTACTCTTTATTTAGCTTAATAGTACCAATTATCTTCGTGTAATGGGTCCGGATTAGCTCCAATAGGAAAGCTCTCGTGATTTTTCAATACAGATATAGACGACTGCATTTTCTTACAACAATTATAGTACATACTACATATAGTACCGTCAACTCTCTATATAAGCCTCGTTTGTTCCGATATTTTTTGGCTTTTATAGTAAATGATTGTTGTATACGGTAGAAATCGTGGCTATCCGATTTCACTATTTGGTTAAGATAGGAATGTTACCTCAAAGAACTAGGACGTCGAGTCCGAAATCGAAACCTTCTTTCAGATCGAGGTCGACATCAATCGAGGCCAGAAAGAGACAGACTCTGAGTAATATCGGCATAGCTTTATAATGGAAAGAGCGAGATATCCGTGATTGGTCGTGGATCGTGACATGTATCTCGAAACGGATCAAACCTGTGGCGATTAATCAACTGTAAATACGATTTTCTGCTATAATTAGAAGTGTACCTTAATTAGGACTCCTCTACTATATAAAGGGGAATTCTATGCATTTGTAACCATCATTGCTCACTGAGAAAAATATATACAATCACTTATTTCTTGCTTATTGCTCTACTTATTGTTCACCTGAGTTGCTTTATTCTTTACTTTTCTTGCTATATCACCTCGAGGTTACTTGGTTCGAGGTCGAGGCTTTACTTACACACTGGTTTGGTTTATTTACTGTTTAATTCATCTATTTATTTTCTCGTTTATCAATTGGTATTGAATGAAATCACACATCCTTAAAACCACAATATAAGTTTAATTGTTGTCCAAATTTTAGGGTAAACAGTTTGGCGTCCGCCGTGGGGCTAAGGATAATAGTGATTATTCAATACTGATTCCGATAACACACACTATTTTACGCTTGTTCTTGTCAAGTATCTTTGCCTTCAGGTTAAAACATGTCAACTCACAAAACGCACCCACACATGGTGACAATGGCCTCGGATTTCACGGGGAGAACGACAATGTAATTGCACTAGGGGTCGAAGTGCTAGTAGTTGATCTCAGGGGAGAACCGGTTGCCAACCCAGTCGACGTCAGTTCGTACGTTTCCTTAAATACAGACCTGGGCGCAGACCTCGAAGAGGGTGTACGTAGAGAAGGCCGATCTGGTGGCCAAGGTGCACAGGGAAGGGGAGATGGATGAGTTAGTCTCCAGGTAATATTCGAAATGTTACATGCTCAGCAAGCTGCTATTGCACAGCTACAAAACCAACATAGAACTCTGAGTGGGGTCGAACCAGAAGCCACCCTCCGTGCTGAACCAATGCCAGAAAGGTCGAATAATAATGAATCGGGGACCGATCCTGCAATAATGAAAATGCTCGAGAAGCTCACCAAAATAATTGAGTCGGGAGAATACAAAATTGAAGCTAATGATAAGAAAGTGGAAACAAACTCCCGAGTCGATCAAATACGGGGGGCACCGCCAATTTTTAAAGTGATGGTCTTGAAAAATTTGTACATAAGTCATTTCCCCCAAGTGCGGCTTCGAATCCCACCCCAAAAAAGTTTCGTATGCCAGATATACCAAAGTAAAATGGAACCACCGATCCCAACAAGTATGTCATCTCCTATACATGCGCCATCAAAGGTAACGATTTGGAAGATAATGAGATCGAATCTGTTTTATTAAAGAAGTTCGGAGAGATGCTATCGAAGAGAGAAATGATTTGGTACCAAAATCTACCGCCAAACTCCATTGACTCATTTGCCATGTTAGCAGACTCTTTTGTAAAGGCACATGTCAGGGCCATAAATGTTGTGACAAGGAAATCGGACCTTTTCAAAGTAAAACAGAAGGATAATGAAATGCTGAGGGAGTTCGTATCCCGATTTCAAATGGAACGCATGGAGTTTCCACTGGTCACGGATGATTGGGCCATTCAATCTTTCACTCAGGGATTGAATTAACGAAGTTCAATAGCATTACGTCAACTGAAGCAAAATTTGATCAAATATCCAGTGGTGACTTGGGCCGATAAACATAATCGGTACCAATAGAAGATCAGGGTCGAGGATGACCAATTTGGAACTCCTTCCAGTTCAGTGTATACGAACAGATCAGCAACAAAAAATCAGAGGGACGACGATAGAGAGCCATGGTCGAACAAAGACCGATTTCAGCCGTACATCGCAAATCGCCGGACCAATGGTCCGGGACGCAATTCCACCCGAAATGATCGGAGAAGTGAATGAGGATAGAATTCTCAGGGACTTATGAGAAAAAATGGCTTTGATAAGTATGGTGTTCCTACAGAGGCACCTCAATTGTCGGAATATAATTTTAATGTCGATGCATCAGGTATCGTATCGGCAATTGGAAGAATCAAAGATACTACATGGACCAGACCCATACAGACCAATCATTCCCAAAGAAACCCCAATTTGATGTGTAATATCAAATTGACCAATCATTCAACGAGGGCCACCTTTGAGAGTTCTTAAGTGAGCGAGCCAAGAATCATTTCAGAGAAAGGGATGCCAACAGGAAAAATGCACAGCAGGAGCCGCAACATGTAATCCATACGATCGTCGGTGGGGTCGATACTCCACAAGGTCCCATATTCGCACTAAGGTGTCGATTACTAAGGGAAAACGGATCCGAGATTATGTGCCAACAGGCACCGTATCATTCAACGACGAGGAAGCCGAAGGAATTTCTCAACCTCACAACGACGCTCTGGTAATTTCAATCTTATTAAAAAAAATTCAAGTTAAGCATCTTTTAGTGGATCCAGGCAGCTCGACAAATATCATGTGATCAAGGATCGTGGAGCAGCTCGGCTTACAAGATCAAATCGTGCCCGCAACTCGGGTCTTGAACGGTTTCAATATGGCCAGCGAGACAACTAAAGGAGAGATCATCCTACCAGTGAACGTGGCTGGAACTATCCAAGATACCAAGTTCCACATAATCGAGGGCGACATGAGATACAACGCCCTACTCGGGAGGCCCTGGATTCACAATATGAGGGCGGTCCCTTCGACTCTCCACCAAATGATGAAATTCCCGACGTCGGAAGGGGTAAAAATAGTATACGGGGTGCAGCATGCTGCAAAGGAAATGTTTGTGGTCGATAAGGTAATACCGATATCGGCACTGTCAACATCAAACGGATCAGACATCAAAGGGAAACAAGAAGCCAAATAGCAATCACAACCACCAACCTCGACTGAATTGGGGAAGCAGGAAATAGAGGGGGAAGAAGACGAAGATCATTGGACCCTTCGAACCTTCATTTTTCCCGAGGACTCCAACACCACCAAATCAACAGTCGAAGAGTAGGAACTCGTTATACTGATTGAGTACCTGCCCGAGTGAAAGGTATACCTGGGAACGGGGTTAACCCTCGAACTTAGGAAAAAACTCATTAAGTTTCTTATCGATAACATAGATTGTTTTGTGTGGTCCCACTTAGACATGGCAGGGATCCCACTAGAGATAAAAACACATCGATTGAGTCTAGACCCAAAGTTCAGGCCAGTGAAGCAAAAGAGAAGGCCCCAGTCCGAGGTAAAGCACGCAGTCGTCAAGGACGAGGTAACTAAACTTCTCAAAATAGGATCCATCGGGAAGTAAAATATCCCGAGTGGTTAGCAAACGGAGTCGTAGTCCCTAAGAAAGGGAACAAACTTAGGATGTGTGTGGAAAGATTCTTTTCCATTGCCTAACATCGATCGCATAATCGATGCCACGGCCGGCCACAGGATCCTTAGTTTTCTTGATGCATATTTCGGGTATAATCAAATTCAAATGAACCCGAAAGACCAAGAAAAGACTTCATTTATCACCAAGTATGGAACATATTGTTATAACGTAATGCCCTTTGGGCTAAAAAATGCAGGAACTACCTACCAACGCCTAGTAAATAAAATGTTCGAAGAATAAATAGGTAAGTCAATGGAAGTATATATTGATGATATGCTAGTTAAGTCCCTGCGCCCAGAAGATCATTTGACATATTTGCAGAAAACATTCAAGATACTAAGAAAATACAACATAAAGCTCAACCCCGGAAAATGTGCTTTCGAGGTCGGTTCGGGCAAGTTCCTCGGCTTCATGATGTCGAATCAGAGAATCGAGATCAACTCCGATAAAATCAAGACTATCGAAGACATCACTGTCGTGGATAGCGTTAAAGCCGTACAAAGGCTGACATGGTGGATAGCTTCCTTAGGTCGATTCATCTCGAGATCGCGGAGCCATTGGTTCTTCTCTCTACTAAAAAATAAGGACGATTTCACCTGGACCCCAAAATTCTAGCAGGCATTAGAGGAATTGAAACGATATCTCTCGAGCCCACCTTTGCTTCATACTCCAAAGGCAGATGAAAAGCTCTACTTATACTTAGCTGTCATGGAAATCGCGGTAAGTAGTGTCCTAGTTTGAGAAGAGCAAGGTACGCAATTTCCTGTGTATTATGTAAGTCGAACTTTAGGAAAAGCAAAATCTAGATATCCACACATAGAAAAATTGGCAGTAGCTTTAATAAGTGCATCTTGGAAGCTAAAATCATATTTTCAGTGTCACCCAATATGTGTATTAACCACTTGCCCACTTCGTAATGTTTTCCATAAGCCCGAACCGTCAGGACAATTGGCCAAATGGGCCTTCGAACTCAGTGGGTACAATATTGAATATCAACCCCAAACGGCCATCAAGTCTCAAATTTTGGCAGATTTTATGGCCGACTTCACACCAACCCTCGTACCCGAAGTCGAAAAGGAACTTTTGTTGAAATCAGTACATCCTCGGGGGTGTGGACCCTTTTTACAAATGGAGCCTCGAATGTGAAAGGGTCCGGGCTAGGCATCATTTTAAAGCCACCCACGGGAAATAATATTAGGCAATCCATCCAAACTTCTAATTTGACTAACAATGAGGCTGAGTACGAGGCAATAATTGCAGGTCTCGAACTAAGTAAAAGCTTAGGAGCAGAAGTCATCAAAGCCAGGTGCGACTCCCTGCTGGTAGTAAACCAAGTAAACAAAATTTTTTAGGTTCCAGAGGATAGAATGCAAAGGTATTTGGATAAGCTGCAGGTAACTGTACACCATTTTCAAGAATGGGCTTTGCAACATGTACCTTGAAAGCAGAACAGTGAAGTTGATGCCCTTGCAAATTTGGGATCATCAGTCAAGGACAACGAAATTGACTCGGCGACTGTCGTTCAGTTCTCAAAATCTGTAATCGTGAAAGGTCACGCTGTGATATACTCCAAAAGCTTAACTTGGGACTGGAGGAATAAATATATCAAGTATTTGAAGAACAGAAAGCTCCTATCGGGCCCTAAAGAATCGAGGGCTTTACGAACAAAAGTTGCTCGATTCACATTGGCTGAGGACGGAACATTGTACAGAAGGACATTCGACGGACCATTAACAGTATGCTTGGGACTAGGAGACACCGATTATGTCCTACGAGAAGTTCATGAAGGTACTTGGGGGAACCATCCTGGTGCCGAATCACTAGTTCACAAAATCATCAGAGCAGGATACTATTGGGATAGTATGAAAAAGGACACTAAGGTGTTTGTTCGAAAATGTGATAAGTGTCAAAGGTACGCATCGATGATCCACCAGCCCGGAGAACAACTTCATTCGGTCCTATCCTCATGGACATTCATGAAATGAGGGATGGATATTGTCGGCGCTGGGCAAAGCTAACTTCATTTTGTTTATGACTGACTATTTCTCTAAATGGGTTGAAGCACAGGCCTTCGAGAAAGTCAGAGAAAAAGAAGTTATAGACTTCATCTAGGATCACATCGTATGCTGATTCAGGATACCTGCCGAGATTGTATACGACAACGGAAAGCAATTATCGGCAGCAAGGTAACAAATTTTCTCGAAGATCACAAAATAAAGAGAATCTTATCAACACCATATCATCCTAGCGGAAATAGGCAAGCCGAATCGACGAACAAAGCCATCATTCAGAATTTGAAGAAAAATTTGAACGACGCTAAGGGAACATGGAGAGAAATTCTACCCGAAGTCCTTTGGTCATATCAAACAACATCGAAGTCCAGCACGGGGTCAACTCCGTTCTCTTTAGTATATGGCTCCGAAGCCTTGATCCCAGTCGAAGTCGGGGAACCCAGCGCCAGCTTTCGACACATAATAGAATAATCAAATCACGAGGCTATGACTACTAGCCTCAAACTATTGGATGAAAAACGAGAAGCCGCCCTCATCTGAATGGCCACGCAAAAACAACGCATCGAAAGGTATTATAATCGCAGGACCAACATTCGCCACTTAAGAATCGGGGACTTGGTCCTAATGAAAGTCACCATCAACACTCGAGACCCTAATGAAGGGAAACTCAGCCCGAATTGGGAAGTACCCTATCAAGTCCTTGATATCTTCGGAAAGGGATGTTACAAGCTAGGCATGATAAACGACGAGCAACTACCAAATAATTGGAACATCTCACTACTCAAGCGATATTATTGTTAAGGTATGATCTTCTCTTTTTCATTTACATGTTATACTAACTTATTTTCAGGTATTCGAGCGAAAATATCGAAGTTCTCAACAAGAAGGAAGATATTAGGACCTTAAAGTACGTGTTGTACTCTTTTTCCCCTCGACCGATTTTTATCCCAGATGGGTTTTTTCGGCAAGGTTTTTGACGAGGCAACCATCGTTCGTGCTGACTTAGAGTATCCGAGGTCTCCTTACAATCAACCTCGAATATTAGGGGGAATCACCCTCGGATGTTTTATTTTCAAGGAAAATACTTCATGTCAAAAGGGCCTCGATAGGAAAATTTTGTAACGGTCCCAACGATGGAATGAACCGTGTCTGTATAGATTAGTCGGGCCCCCATGGCAAAACGTGTACGCATGTGTGAACTATTCAAAGAAGTACTTTTCCTTATCAGATATCATGTGCCTCAATGAAAATTATTTACTTTACAAGCTCCGCACTTATAATTTTTGTAAAATGGCTCAAGGGCCAAAGTGCAACTACACCTCGAACGATCAACCCCATACTCGGGTACTGCCATCGATAATCAACATTTCCTAGTTATCTAAACTCGAAACCATAAGATCTCAAAGAGGCGTCCCTCGATTTATAGGCCAAGACCATCAATATCGGGACTAACACTTCGAATAAGTTCGAAGTGTTATTAGGAAATAAGCCCAAGAGGCATACCCAAAGGCTACAACCAAATTAACGCAGCTCGAAGACGTCTAAATTCCGCAATAAAACAGGCCTTCGAATTTTTTGAAAACCGGGTTAAAAGGCTACCCTCGACAAAATAATCAAAGGGCTTCGATAATATCAGCCCTTGAAAAACCTTAAGAGGTATCTAATTATTCAAATTCAAACTTGTGCTAAGGCACAAAAAACAAAGGGGTTTCGACCAATATTAAACCCACAAAAACCCAATGGGTAAAAAATACATGCTAAGACATACAAACTTTTATAAAGTCTTGAAGCCGAAAAGGGGAAAAGCCATTCTTTTAAGGCCATATCGGCCCGATCAAAGAGCCTAAGGGCCAATACACTTAGAGTTCGGGAACACGTTCTAACTAAACTCGAACCTAAGGGTTCCACTACTTCGAGTTCGAATAAAAATTCACTCGACTATAGTTCAAGGGTTTATAATTACTCAATACAATCTAAAGGTTCTATTACTTCGGGTGCGAGTTATACTCGAACTCGACAATAAAAGCAGTGTTATTATGGCTTCGATCAAGTCACCCAAAACCAAAAATATTTTTAAGGAATAAGGTGTGCTAAAATTTTACAAGGCACAAAACAAGTTTGAAGACAAAAGTCATGAAGTAATTAAAAGGGGAAATGTCTATATATATTTATATACTTGAACAAAATGTGTACAAAAGACCAACAAAGGTCTTACAAAAAAAGAAAAGAAAGAATACAAGTCCTAACTATGATCAGGGGGGGGGGTGACTTCTCCTTCGGGGGAAGCTTCTTCTTCGGGCCATTCGGGCCCTACACCATTAAAGGACCCACCTTGGCTGCCCTTCATCGTCATCGTCATCATCGGAGGAGGCAAGCAGCCTGGCATCGACTCTATGCACCTTTGCCTGTGCTATCTCTTCAGAGAGGTCAGAACCTCGAGCATGGATTTCCTCGAGGATCTCCCTTAGAGATTGGTGTTTGGAATGATCGGCAGTCCACTGAGCTCGATCAAGGTCCTCTCTTAACTGTGCTTGAGCGGCATCGGCATTATCCAGATACATGGCCACCAATTTATCGGCTGCAGTCTTTGCCTTTTCGGCCTTAGTTTGGGCCTTAGCAAGTTCGGCTTCGAGATCCTCTATCCTTTTAGCCTGAGCCGAGCTCTTCTGCCTAGCATTTCAAAGTTGAACTTCGGCCGATGACAGTTGGGTCGGGGCATCCTCTTTCTCCGCAACAAGGCAGTCCATGCCTTCTTTCCACCGATGGGAGTCAGCTTTAACTTGATCGACTTCCCCCGAGAACAACTTGATCTTCTCAATTTTTTGCAACTGAGACATCGAAATGTTAGCCTCCACCCTTGGATCAAGTCCGTATTTTTTCAAAAGAACGGGTACCTGTTCGTTCAGCTCGGCCTATTCCTTACAAGACTTGGCTAAGTCTGCTCGAAGGTCCTTGAGCTCTTCATCCTTTTGCCCACAAAGGAGCTTGAGAGCATTTCTCTTCTCCGAAGTCTTCTGGAGCTCGGCCTCACATTGGCTCAGACCGGCCCGAGACTTGGTAAAAGACTATATGGGAAGAAAATAAGTTAGACTGAAGGAAGATAAAGAAAAAGAGAATTACAACAATCAATACTTACTCGAGGGTGGATGCATCGTTAAGGTCAGAGGCATCATCGGCGCCAGTAAAGTTATCCCGAAAGGGATCATCTTCACCAGGGACTTCGCCTATGTTGGGGGTCCTCATGGCCCGAGCCTCTCTTATCTCCTCCTCGGAGTAAGCCAGTAGAGAAGGTGAATGACCTGCTTTCACTGCTCCAAGCAAGTCACTCGGGGCGCTCTGATCGGCTCTCGGGGTCTCAAAACCACCCCCCGTCGATATGTTTGTTGATGGTCGAGGTCGATCGACCTCAGGCGATTCGGGGTCTTCACCCGAACGTTTCTTTGAAGCCTTCTCATCATGAGGCTTGATATCGGCAACCGTCTCAGATTTTGACGATTTGGTGGCATCGGCAATCTTTCTAGGTTGAGCCACCAGCGCCGAGGAGTCACTTTCTTCTTCTTCTTCTTCTTTTTCTTCTTCTTCTCTCAAAATTTGGACTGAGTCCATGGTGAGAGAAATGACCTTTTGTTTGGTCCTTCGAGCTTTAGGTTTGGGGTCCTCGTACAACGAGGCCTCCTTCCTCTTCTAGTCTTTCCCCGGTTTGGGAAATGGGGACTTGGCCTCTTCCTCGCCGCTCGGAGGCCTCAAAACCGCATCCTTGTTCAGGCATGCATAAAAGGAAACTTGGTGAGAAAAAGAAGTACAATTTATTCTTTACCTCCCACTTGCCCTTTGCAAGTCACGCCAACAACGCTCGGCATGAGAGAAGGTCAAGGCCAACTTCTGAACCCAGTCCTCGAGGTTAGGGACCACTCGAGGCATCCAGGAAAGCGCTGCATGACAAACAAATATGTTAGATAAAGCAAAAATAGGAACATGAAGATTGATGAGTAAAATGTTACTTACGCTCGGGGTTCCATTTCTCGGGAGATGGCATTTCATTCTTTCAGGTGAGGTCACAAGTCCTCACCCAAACAAACCGGCTCATCCAACCCTGGTCCTTATCCTCAGCGATACTCGAGAACAAATCCTTGGTAGCTCGACGTTGAAGATTGATCAACCCTCGAAAGAGTCGGGGTTGATATAGTCTCATGATATGGTTGAGGGTGAATGACAGCCCCTCGACTTTGCTGGAGAAAAATCGGAGCATGATTACAATGTGCCAGAAAGAGGGGTGAACTTGGTCGAGGGTCACCTGGTACGTCTTGCAGAAATCGATGATGACTGGGTCGAGGGGACCCAACGTAAAGGGGTAAGTGTAAACACTTAGAAACCCCTCCACCTAGGTAATAATACTCTCTTTAGGGGCAGGGATCTGTACAACGACTTTAACCCCAAGTTGCAATCCCTTTTTACTTCCTCGAGGTGTCCCGCTATTATCGAGCAGATGTATCTCGACACATGCTCACATCGGCCAGGGATCGATGGGGGGTTCTTAACTTTAAAATCGGATTTCAAAACATACAGGCCAAGAACATACTCATTAGGATGCGGTTCCACCAGTGTTTTGTCACCGGCCGACTGAAAAGAAGAGGAGAAGTCTTTCTTCTTTTGTGGGACGTTTTTTTATATTTTTTCCATTATGCAAGTAGAAGAAAGATGAAAATATTAAGTTTGGTGGTTTGAAAATAGTTGAGATGATCTAAGAAGTGATGAAGAAGAAGAAATTGAGAGAGTTAAAAGACTTAGAAAAACTAATAAAGAGGAAAGTAAAAGTTTGATTCACCAAAGGAGTGTGTATTTACAGAAATTACGGTGACGGTTTGACGGCGTTAGTGGCCGACCGCCCAGTGACGCGCATTAATGGTTTAAGGAACTGTACCAACATGCCATTTTAGCTGCTTCCATCACTTACGTCACGGGGATGACATCACTGTTTATCGAGGTCATAGGAAAATCGAGGCTCAAGTTGTTTCTTATCATTTTACTCTAAGAAACGAGGGGACTATCTGTATACGGTAGAAATCGAGGCTACATGATTTTACTATTTGGTCAAAATAGGAATGTTACGTCAAAGAACTAGGAAGTCGAGTATGAAATCGAAGCCTTCTTTCAAATTAAGGTCGACATCAATCGAGGCCAGAAAGAGACAGACTCTGAGTAATATTGGCATAACTTTATAATGGAAAGAGCGAGATATCCGTGATTGGTCGAAGATCTGGCATGAAACTCGGAACGGATCAAATATGTGGCGTTTAATCAACTGTTAATACGATTTTCTACTATAATTAGAAGTGTACCTTAATTAGGACTACTCTACTATATAAAGAGAAATTCTATTCATTTGTAACCATCATTGCTCACTGAGAAAGATATATACAATCACATCTTTCTTGCTTATTGCTCTGCTTATTGTTCACCTGAGTTGCTTTATTCTTTACTGTTCTTACTATATCACCTCGAGGTTACTTGGTTTGAGGTCGAGACTTTACTTACACACTGGTTTGGTTTACTTTACCGTTTAATTTATCTATTTATTTTCTCGTTTATCAATTGGTATTGAACGAAATCACGTATCCTTAAAACCACAATATAAGTTTAATTGCTATCCAAATTTTAGGGTAAACAATTGTCATACACCTATAATAGCTATAAAAAATTTGTTTGTTATAGATAAAAATTATCCAAAACTCAATTATATTTTCATTTCTAATGTTACATAAAAAAAAAGACAAATATTAAATTTCATAATATCAAATGATATGCATATTTCACTAGTTAAATATTCAAGAAAGCTAATACATTATTGATAAATTCATAACTAAAAGTACAAAGATTTAAACTCTAAGGTAAACCTTTTAAAGCTACCTAACAAAATAAAAATTATCAAGATTGATGGAATTTTTTGTAATTTTAGCTTGTTTCGTAGATTTCATTCCCTTACTAGCGATACTATGCTTGAATTAGTAAAGATTCGTGTGTAAATTTTCAGCATAAAGGTATCCATTAGCTTTTCCTTGAAGACAAACTAAGAGCTTAACAATTAATTTTATATCTAAATATTTTTTAGAATTTATCCAATGAAAAAGATATCATGTGCAAATCCTCAAATTGTATATCTTATACAAGATAGAAACTTTGTCTAATAAAAAAGATTAGTGCATATTTTTAGAACTTTTATTAGTAATCTTAAAGATTCTTTATGGATGTTATAGAGAGGTAATTTTACAAAGAGCTTCTGCTATAAATATTGATGTTGTTGTTATAGGTAAAAAGATGTTATAGAGGTAAAATATAACTAAAAAATCGATTCTGAGTAAAACTTGGATTTTATAGTGAATGATTGTTATATAAGGATGTTGTTACAGAGATGTCTGACTGTATATACTTTATCACAACCTTTTTCTACTAATTGAAGGGGTCTCGTGACAAAGTATTTTTCTTGAATTTAAACTAATAAATACATTTTGTTTTGAGGGCGAAAAAGAGTTAACCCAAAAATTGAGTATTAAAACAATCAACTAAATTAATTAAAACTATTATTGGACTGGACTTTACAATAAACTCTTGATATTCGCATATTGGACTTTCAAGAGTTCATATATTATAATTCTGCCCTCATTCTATGGCTTTTGACTCGGTATTTTTCTCCCAAAATGTGCACTTTTTGGCTCAACAAGAATGCAAAAAGTATGCAATATTATAAATAGAATTATATTTACGGTGAATGTCTATATTCTAGAGAGATTTTAGGGTTTGTTACTTGGTAGCTAAGTCACTATTTTCCTATAAATAGAGGGTCATATCCCATTGTAAATCATCCCAAAGTTCAATAAGAATTTCCTCTCTCTGCAATATTGTTCTTGTTCTTTTATTGTTTCATAACACGTTATCAGCACGAGACTCTAATCAATTGAGTAGAAGCTTTGAGATTGACCATAATGATTGTCAATTCTCCATGAACTTTCTTCATGATTAAATTCTGGATTTAAGGTAAGTATTTTACTTTATTTTTCTCTTTTAAATTCTTGAAATTCTATAATTTGATTTTAAATGAAAGCAAAGATAATAAACTTTGATTCTAACTCCGATAGAGTTTGCAAGAAATTATAACCACCAAAGTGGTAAAATTTCTATGCCTTGCCATGATCAAATTCATGTATGATTGTGGGCAAAAAAGTGGAAATCAGTCCCATTAAATTTGTTTCATTCTCATTCCTCTTAAGAAAATGTGATAGCAGTATGTGATAAGTCTGAAAGAAGACAAATTATTACCATGAAGGTATCAATGAATATAGACGTGTCAATAAACGAAATTATAATCGTCATATTTGTGATAATGAGAATAATAAGAATTCTCAAAATAATCTTTCACTCTTTGAAAGTAATATTTATCATCGATTTGACATGAGATTTTGTAAAGCACATATACATGATTATGGTCCAGTCATGATGAGAATGTGACAACATCGGATTTATAAGAATATGAACGTGCTAGTGGTAGTGAATATACCACACTCACCTCTAAAAGGAGGTTTGAGATGATATAAGAAAATAATGTCATTATTATGGCATGAATGGTCATTGGTCATGTACCTATTGTACGCCAAAATATTTTGACAATGTGATTACTAAAGTAACACTAATGAAAGAAATAGATCTTGCATATAATTTTGACAATGACCATAATTTATAACTTTCTCCTCGAAAGTGATATTCACCACATGGGTGTTGAGAGCTCTGTAATAGCCAATTATTACTATTTTGGAGGAATACAATTGATTATCATGTCAACTTATTATGTTGTAGTAAGTCTCAAAGAAACTTGAGTTTCTAAAGTATTCGCGAAAGCGGTTGATTATACTAAGATTATAAATAAATGAAAGATTTCATATCTTCTATTACTACAACTTGTAGCGGGATAATATGTATGTGAAAAGTTACCCGCTTTATTCTCCAGTTTGTACTACGCAAATAAAAGAATACCACAATAAAGTGGATGTTTATTGATATAAAAACCCATATCATAATAAACTTGGAGTTTATTGATAATTGCACAAGTTATGGTGTAAACCTGAACTTTATCAACATTGATAATTTATTCAGTTGGCATAATTAGTTTAGCAATATCAATTTAAGAATGATGTGCAAAAATAAAAGAGAATTCACATGGATAAATATTAAAGAACAAGAAAGTTCTTTACGAATTCTCTTATTTTGCTAGTTCTCATTAATTAATAGACCAACTAAAAATTGAGATTGAATCCCATGAATGCTGGAAATATCAAAGGTGACTATGAGCCAATTCACCTGCCATGTATACCACATATGATGCATCTATGAGTTGGTTACATGTGCGATTATTATTAACCTGCAACTGGTGTTTGCGAGGTAACTTGCTCAATAATTTAATTTAGAGCATAATTTCCAGATTGTCTATTCAAGACAATTCATCTTGATAAATTGGTTTACATCACAATTGGTTTAGCAAAATGATTTATTGAGTGCCTCCACTTAATAGCTAACCTATTGCTTATGAGAACGAAGTTATCTATATCAGTTTGATATATGTTATACACGAAAGTATATTACATTCTCCCCTCACAAATGGTTCAGGGTCAGGAACCAAATAATTTCATCTTATTATTATTGATGTGCGGTGTATATTTTGATTAACACCATAATGCACAAAGATGGGTTCCCAAAATTGAGGAAGAAAGTTAATTTTTCTAACATAAGGGGGAGACATGATAAACAGTTGAGAAAACGCTATGTGGAAAGAATTATCATTTGTACATCTAGATCCTCGAATAAGATAATATGGACTTGGAGTTCATAAAAGATAATTCATCTACAATGCAAAGCATGCCAGACGCATTTCCTTACTCAAAGAAAGTAACTATATTCTCATTACAAGTGCTCTTATTATGTCCTAGAAGGACAAAGTCTATGGTACGCTTAAGTGTATAGACAAATCGGTTCAAATAAACTTCTTGATAAAAAAGATGAGCCAATGATCAAAATGATCATAATAAAGGAGGCAAGTGATCTAGAAGATCACATGACATAACACTTCATAAAATCTCAAAAGAGTTTTAGGTACCTGAAAATATGAATGAAGAGATCTCTATGTTATGTCTTTATGAAAAAAATTATTGGAACCAACATAAAATGTTCGTCGACGACATCTTTCATAACGCTAAGTATACATGAGGAGCTTAAGTCTGTTGAATATGGACACAAAAATATTGACCAAATGAAAGAGACAAAATTCGAATAGAATTTATTTCATATGAAAGACATAGTTTTGGACATGTAGTTCAAACATTTGAAAGTATAAAGTCAATCATTTGTGCAATCACTTTCATGTATCTTATATGTCTGGTGTGACATGAAAACTTGATGCAAATCTAAAGTCTATTATATGGCTTATATGACTTATCTTATATGACAATCCCTGAAGGATATTGCTTAAAGCATATAGAATTCTTGGTCATGAAGTACTACATCCTAAGTGCAATTTGTACACATTTGTATCTTGCTATAATTATAAGCATGATAATGTGATAGAGAGAATTTGGTGTAACATATTCATTGGAGTTAATATGGATAATTTATTCACCAAATCTCTGCCGATGTCAACCTTCAAGAAGCTAGTGCACAAGATTGGGATACGAAGGCTCAAGTATGTGAATTGATGCTCTCATCAGGGGGAGTATGCGCGTTGCAATCAAAAGGCGTATTTCTAAACATGTGTACTCTTTTTCCTTTACTAGATTTTTTTCCCATTGGGTTTTATTTTAGTTAAGGTTTTAATGAGGCACATTATTTGTTGAATAGACATTCAGGAGGGAGTGTTATAAATAGAATTCTATTTATGGTGAATGTCTATATTCTAGAGAGATTCAAGGGTTTGTTACTTGGTGGCTAAGTCACTATTTCCCTATAAATAGATGGTCATATTCTATTGTAAATCATCTCAAAATTCAATAAGAATTTTCTCTCTCTCTTTCTCTGCAATATTATTCTTGTTCTTTTATTGTTTCGTAACATGCAAAACGTAATTGTAAAATGCGACTTAAAGATAAACTATAAGGAAAAAATAAACGGAAGCCGTTAATGATGCAGACCATAAGTCGCATTTGTCAAAGGGAATGCCTACCGCCAAATTGCTGTAAAGCATATTACTAATTTACAAGAATTTTAAGAGTATCCATACGATCCCATTCATTCATTATTCAACACTCACAATTGCATTCAATATACCAACACTTTAATTAATCGACTCATTCCTCCAAAGTTCATATTTTTACCCCTAAAATACCTCAAAAATGCTTTACAAACTTCACGTTATACGCTCATTTGTATATGCACACAATTAATTCCACTTCAGTTCCTTGTTAATGCCACTAGAGTGCACGTGGATGGTCCGTAAATCCATCTGATGAGCCGATAACGGTTGTAGTGGAGTGGTAAATACTCTTTCATTCTTAATTAGAGGTTTCGGGTTCGAGTCCCCGGGTATGGAGTCACTTTTGTTAAGGAGTGCTTTACCCCTAATATGAATTTTTCGGTGCGAATCCGAATTTAATCGGATCTCAATGTGCATACCGAACATCGGTTGGAAACCAAAAAAACAAATCCATCTTATGCATTTTTTTTTGTTTCTTATTAGTTCAGGGGAATGAAGTGAAGATACTATGGCTTTATCGTTTTATTTTTAGGCGATTCACCCGGTTAATGTATTTCTAATAAAATCATTAGCAGTAGAAGACTCAAATGTTTAGTGATTCGTGATGTTGTCAATCGAGATACTTGTATTCTAAAAGTGAAACCATTTGTGTAGATCATCCTAAATGTGAGGGGAACAAGTGGAATTTAGAAGTATTGCTGGTTCAGTGCTACCGGTCCCAATGTACAAAGTAGTCTTTAAGCTTAACAGCTAGATGAAGACAGAGCCAGAGTCCGAAATCAAAATAATATCTTTTTGGACAAAAAGAACATTAATAAATGTAAAAAAAAAGACACCAACCTATATATAACGCTCAAATTCTGTGTGCTATATCTTAACGGTAACTTTTGCCGTTAAGGTATAGCGCATGAAATTTGGGCGTTATACCTCTGACAGATTTGACTGCCCCTGTATAGCGCGGGGTATTTGGACACTATACTTATAGCACATAATATATGTGCGCTATACTCTTTTTTTTTGGTCCACCAATAATAACTGACATAACAATAATTCAAATGTGTATAGCGCACATTAAAAGGGCGCTATACATCAAAAATTTTAGCCCCCGGCTAGCCATTTCCTATATAAAGGGGTTAGAATTTTAGGAAAATTCATTCAAAAACTATTTTAACTCCCGTTCAAATGTTTCTTGTTGTTAAATTCTCAAGCATTTTTTCATTATGTCTGAAGAGCGTAGAATAAGAGTTCTATTATATTGGGGGTGAGGTTGTGATGGAAAATAACTCTGTGAGGTACAGTTTATCTCCACAATGTCATGTTAAATTGCCACTTACAATGGAGTACGATAAATTGATATCGTTGTTATGCAAAAAAATGAGTGTGAGGAAACATTCATACTTAAAGTAACGGAAGATATCCGTATTCCGTCACTCCGCAAGGGGTTGCTTTTTTCTCGGAGTTTAACATCGACGATGATGAAACTTTGAGGGATTTTCTGAGGACTCCGGATGAATGCCGGAAATTTCTTGTAATCACAATGTTGGATATGTACGTCAAGGTCGAAGACGTTCCCAACAATGAGGTTGCGCGTAGTAGGGATAACCCCAGTCATCAGGTGGTTATTCTGCAGCAGGTTTTGCCGGACATGTTCCGGATGAAAGAGTTTTCCTTGATTTAAACTTATCACCGCCGGCGAATGAGCAACGAGAATATAATTTCTCTCCTGCTTTCCATAATTCACAAGACGAGTGGTAAACTTCAATTTTCCTTTGTGTTACGATGTATATTTTTGTTGTATTGAATTTGTATTAATGGCCATATATTTAACAGGGGGTATCGGCCGGATATGAATTTTACAAGTGGTCCATCCGAGAGTCATCACCTAAATAAAAATGTCCATCATGGAATTTCATCACATGGCGACTTGTAAGTGAAGTGATATAGCTATATGGAATGTATTTATTAATTTCAGTAGCTTATTATTTTGTTGGTTGTGCAGTGAAAATGAACAAGTTGAACCACCCGTACTCACTCAATTGGCCGAATACGACGTATTAAATCGGGATCTGGCAGATGCACAGAGTGAGGAAGAGAACAGTGATTACGACAACAATGCCGATGAATCCGGAGATGAGACACCCTTTCCTTGTGAGGATGGTGATGAGGAGGATGAGAAGGAAGGACATGATTTGATGAGAGAGTATGCTCCACCTCCCCCCTAGACGAAGAGTGTACGAGTCCCAAGTGTCGTTTCATTCAAGGGAGATTCCTTACATTGATAACTTTTCAAGCATGCCGGATGTGGAAGCTCTCACAAGGGATTTTGATGAAATCCGGACAACAATGTGGGATGAGTCTAGACCAATGATGCTGGCAAAGGGCATGCTTTTTCCTGATAAAGCGCGCGTAAGCAGGGCTTGTAAAATGCACAACGTAAAAGAGTGTCGTGAGATGACGGTATGGGAGTCAAGTCCGGTGGTATACAAAGCTGTTTGTCGCAAGTGGTTTTGGTTGCGTGCGAGCAAGAAGAAGACAGGTCTGTGAAAAGTAGGTAAATACATTCCCACCCACACATGCGAAATGGACAAATTCAACGGGAATCACATCAACTTGGATACTGACTTGATTTCTCTTGTACTTATTCCGCACCTCGAAGCGTCCATAAGGTATAAAATCAAAGAGTGAATTACATCAGTCCACCAGGAATATGTCCATACCATTACCAAAAGAAAGGCATTTCTCGGGCACAAACGAGCGTTTGAAATTGTCTATGGTAACTGAGATAAGTCATTTGCAGCTCTGCCCAAGTACATGGCCGCACTGCAACACTTTAATCCTGGGACAGTTGTTGAATGGAAGCTTGAGCGGAGTCTAGGGAAACCGGAATATATATTCAATTACGTGTTCTGGGCGTTTAAACCAGCAACTGATGGTTTTTCGCATTGTCGACCCGTAATATCCATAGATGGCACTCATGTCTATGCAAAGTACGATATCAAGTTATTGATAGTCGTTGCAGTAGATGCTAATGGACATATATTTCCTCTAGCTTTTGCTGTTTGAGCCAATGAAAGCACAGAGACGTGGACGCTGTTTTTGAACCACTTGAAAGAGCACGTTGTCAAACAACGTTCTGGTATTTGTCTAATATCTAATCGACACGGTGGCATCTTAAGTCTGTGGAGAACTTGCCTGCATGGCAAGAACCTTATGCCTACCACCGTTACTGTGTGAGGCACTTTAAGGCTAATTTCCAGAAGGCATATCCCAACAAGGATCTGTATGATTTGATGTGGATGGCAGCAATAGACAACCAACAACATAAATTCCGGAGGCACATGGAATCTATCAGGCAAGAAGACGAGGCAGCCTATCGTTGGTTAATGCGACATCAACCTGAAAAGTGGACTTTGCATGCGGATGGTGGAAGACGATGGAGAATTTTGACTACAAACGTGTCAGAGACTTTCAACGGGTTATCGAAGTCGGCAAGAGGATTGCCTGTCACAACCATGGTTCGGATGTCGTTCAAGCAGATGGCGGAGAGGTTTGTTGAAAGGTCTCTAGCTGCAACGACATTGATGGAAAGGGGTGTTGAATTTATTCCAGTGCCGATGAAGAGATTTGAGAAATACAGACGGCGACCACATTGGCATTCATTTTTGCAGTATGATAATGAAAGAATTGTTTTTGAAGTTCGCACCGCTATCCATCAAAATCGGGGGAATAATGTACATACTGTAAATGAATCATCAAGGTTATGCTCTTGTGGAAAATGGTCCATCTACCACATGCCTTGCTCACAAGCCATCAAGTGTTTTCAACATGTTGGTTATGGTATAACCAACTATGTTGATCAACAATATAGTATTTTCAAGTACCTAAACACATATAGTGGGCAGTTGCAGCCAATGGGTGCTGAGAATTATTGACCGCTGGAACCATTTAAAATGGTGTAACAAGTCCTTTTAACGTCGAATACAGGTGCAGAAGAAAACGCGTATACGGAATAAAATGGATGTTAGTGATATCGTTTATGCACCCAAATGTGGTATATGCTCGCAAACAGGACACGACCGTCAAAAATGTCCTTCAGCTGGTTTGGGTGGCAATAGTAATCAAGCTCGTGGTGGGTGTTCTTATAGTGTGCCTAACTATCAGTGAGTTTATGTTGTAATAATTAGTTGTTTTGTTTATGTTGCCAGATTTATGAAATAAAATTATGTTTGTTAATGATGATTTGAACTTTTCCATTTTAGTTTGTTAAATGATAATTTAATAAAACTATATATTCGGAAGCTGCCTAAATGTTTTGTACCCGTCATAATCTTTAACACGCAAAGCATAACACGATTAAATTCTATGTTATGTGTGTATTTAGCGCGGTTAAATACTACGTTATGTGTGTTGTCTTGTCGAACTGAAAAAGCTGGCCAGCTGACATAAAGTTGTTTTGTACACATCATGATCTTTAACACGCAAAGCATAGGGCGATTAAATTCTATGTTATGTGTATATTTAGCGCGGTTAAATACTACGTTATGTATGTTGTCTTGTCGAACTGAAAAAGCTGGCCAACTGACATAGAGTTGTTTCTTACCCGTCAGAATCTTTAACACGCAAAGCATAGCGCGATTAAATACTACGTTATGTGTGTTGTCTTCTCGAACTGAAAAAGTTGCCCAACTGACATAAAGTTGTTTCTTACCCGTCAGAATCTTTAACACGCAAAACATAGAGCGCTTAAATAGTACGTTATGTGTACATATAGTGCGGTTAAATACTACGTTATGTTTGTTGTCTTGCCTATAAATAACGGTCTCATTCAAGCTATTTTCTACGCTCAACAACAATTAATAGCAAATCTTTCAAGAAAAGCAAGGTTTTTTTAACGTTGTCACGAATGGCTCAACCTCTTTATGACCCAAGGTGTGAGTGCGGCAAAAAATGCATGATCGGTAGTTGTTGGGATAATGGGGAAGTCGGATGCCGCTACTGGCACTGTATGGACAAGTTTTATAAGGTTCCCGACGAACCTATTAGCGATTTTGAGTTATGGGTTGATGAGCCCTGTTATCAGGAATGCTACAAAGAATCATTGCAGTATCTTAATAATATGTGTTTAAAACAGTGGGAACGTGAAAAACAACTTAACCTGGAACTTGCGGAGGTGAAGGCGAAATTGAAAGAGGTGGAAGAAGAAAAAAATAAGCTGGAAGAAAAATTTAAGTGGTTGGAGCAGAGAATAATGGGCAACAGGGACTAAATATTGACATGTATGTGTTTAGTGTATTAATATATCTTTATGTTTATTGTGTCATTTATTTTCATGTACTGAACTTTAATTAAGTGTGTTTTATTGAAGTTTATTTTCATTAGTTGTACTAGAAGTTAAGTTTTAATGTGTGTGTTTGTGTTAATATGAAACTAACTAATGAACAGGAAAATAAAAAATTAATGCGCATATTATATAAAAGTTGTTGTTAATGTATACAAAAATATTATTTACATCAAATACATAAAAAAGGAAAGAAAATCAATGTGTCCCGCATCCGGTGTGCCTCAACGCAGCCGCTGGCCTGAGGCGCAGCCCATCCCGCCCGCGTACACTATCGGGATTGTCATCATCAAGTCGCCTCCTTATAGACGGATGCGCCATAGGAAGATCATCAGTGGTGCTGGCAGGATCGATATAAGGGGTCGTCGGTCCAGTAGAAACCTACATAAGAACAGAAAGCTCAGTATAGGAAAGTATATAATAAGTCACAACAATTTAAATTGTCTTACCATGATCTTGTCGGGTTCCTGAATGTAATCATCTGTCACAACCATGTCAGCATCGCATGAAGCCTTAAAAAAGAAATTAATAAAGTTATGGAAAATAAATAAGTTACAATTAAAACAAATTCAAATTCAATACTAATAAACCCATACCTGCGCATGTGATGATGAGCCATAACTCAGTCGGCGCCTACTATGCAAATTTCGGGTCGGTCGATCCTCAGCGGTAGACTGGCCTGGGAAGTATCTATCCCAATCCACTCCAGGAAGGTCCGTGCCCGTGATCAATAATGGACCTGAAGGGGTCACCTGCAAAGTCCCTGGAGTGAGATTCATCCCAAGGCTGTAAGACGGCATGTCCGGCTCATGTAGGCCACCTGGCAGATCAGCAACAACATCATCAGCAGGGGCCTCAACGCCCCCTTGCTGGGGACCACCTCCTCTCTGCCCACCACCACGTCGTCCGACACGACCACCTCGTGCGACACCAGGGCCTCACTCGTACTGCCCTGGATCCACATAATCAGGCTCGTGTGCCAATCGCTGATCCTCTCGGGCTCGCTGCAGTGTCCAGGAAGCCACCTCTACAAATCAACGGCTGTAATCCTGCAAGGCAGCCGCAGGATCGTCGACATGATCCTGCATCTGCAGTCCCATCTGATAGACTGTATGTAGTCCAATAGCCTGCACAACGTATAAAATATAAACTACATATAGTGCACTAAGTAACAGTTATATAATTAATAATAACAGAAAACATACCAGGGCCTCGTGTTGCCCGGCGTATGGAACGTAACGACCGCCAGCCGGATGAATGGGAAGTCAGGTAACATGGCGGTACCATGACATATATCTCTGAATAGGCACCACCTGCATCTGTGTAGGTGGGGACGGAATCATCTGATCTCGCTGGTCCTAAATATGGATCTGCGCCGCTAGCCATGCCATAAATGCGTCGTCCACCCTGGAACGATCATCCCTCTGATAATGCGCAGCCTCCCATATAGGCTCCCTTGGTATATACTGCGGACGGCCAAACTGACGAAGAACCCGCTCAGAGGCATGATGCTCCACAATATCGAGGCATATGAGCGGGGCAGAAGTGCTCCAAATCAGTCTGCCGAACGAGCAATAATCTGGTAGGCCACCTATCAAATCGTCGTTGTAAGGCGTCCAGATGAACTATCAAATAATAACACAAAACATGAGTATGCGCAACACTAAGTTAATCTATACCAGGTAAGTTTAGGTAAATATTTACCTGTGCTCCCTCCAGCAGATCCAACACATCCCTGCAAAGGGGGAGATTATGATGAGCATCATACTCTCGTGCAAGTGTGCGACGGAGAACCCACCTCCTGGATAGAGGGAGAAACGAAGGTGCTACATTATGAGGTAATTGTGGTAGAGGTGGCTGAAACTGCAAAAACCGCTCCCAGGCCCAAACCTAACATACAAAGTTGACATAAGGTTTAAGATTAATTCTAACTAGGTAGAATTGGAACTAATGAACATATTATTCGAATATGTTGTCACCTATAGAAGCGGCAGAAAACCACTAACGTCTCTCTGTGTGCCCATGCTAGCCCGACACATCTGCATGTACAACACCACCCTAGTTGTAATAGGGTAAGTCATCTAGCAGCGCAATATGATGAAGAAACCGCAAGCTGACTAGGTTCNATATATATATATGGGCTCAATATTTGAGGTCCAGTAGCATCAAACTATCATTAATAATTATGTGTGTTAAATTTAATATTTTTATAATTTTTAATTATTTATTGTACAAAGTATATATACCTATGGGTTCCAGGCTCGATATATGAAGCCCAGTAGCACCAAACTATGATTAATAATTATGTGTGTCAAATTCAATATTTTTATAATTTTAGTTATTTAATTGTACAAAGTATATATACCTATGGGTTCTNATAGGGGTCAAACTCATCCGACTGGCCCCCGACGATGCAGTATCGTCCTGTGGCCTGAAACCCGCGAGCCTCTGCAGAATGTCCAAATAATCCGCACGCGACAAAGATCTCATAGACATAGGCAGTGAAATGGGCATGCCATCAATGGGAAGGCTATATAAAATCTCCACGTCTTGCAGCGTGATGGTGGCCTCGCCAATGGGCAGGTGGAAAGTGTG
Organism: Nicotiana undulata; assembly: GCA_005239495.1. Taxonomy (NCBI): domain Eukaryota; kingdom Viridiplantae; phylum Streptophyta; class Magnoliopsida; order Solanales; family Solanaceae; genus Nicotiana; species Nicotiana undulata. The sequence continues at coordinate 102,216 of ML241624.1, read as the reverse complement.
CGTCTTCGGTCGCCACCGCTCAATCAACGCCATGATCAAATCCCAGTCGAGCTGCATCCGGCCGATCTGAATAATCCTATAGAATCCCGTGTCCTGCAGGAGCTGGACTACACGGGGATGGAGATCTCTATCCCTCAAAAAATCCCACATGTCGTCCACTCTCCTAGCGCGGAGAGTCTGGGACAGTAATTGTCCATCCCATATATGGGCGGATCTATGATCGCCCTGTAGGACTAATAGCTCATGAGAATAAGGGCCGAGATGTATAGGCGGCACGTCCATGTCGTCAACTGTAAATTAAAACAACATTAATTGTATGTTTATTCTGTAAATTAAATAATTAATTTTTTGAGTTATACAATATTTAAATGGACATGATATATATATCTATTGGGTTCCAGACTCGATATTTGAGGCCCAGTAACACCAACTATCTTGATTTTAATTTTTTTTAAATTAAGTGTGTTTGTTTTATAAATTAAATTATTAATTTTTCATTATTTAATTATACAAAGTATATATATATATATATATATA
>ML241624.1:1396-99376 GCA_005239495.1 Nicotiana undulata | reverse complement strand
GGGGGGGGGGGGGGTGACCAGAATAAAGATGAAGTTAAAAAAATAGGGAGGGGGAGATCTGGTCTTGGGGAAGATGAAGGGGATAAAAAAAGGGGGGTATATCGCGCAAAATTTATGCGCTATAGGTATAGCGTACAAAATAACTGCGCTATACGGGGGCAATCAAATCGTCAGAGGCATAGCGCCCAAAATCCATGCGCTATACCTTAACGACAAAAGTTACCGTTAAGGTATAACGCATGAATTTTGGGCATTAAATATAGATTGGTGTCTTTATTTTTACACTTATTAATGTTCTTTTTGTCCAAAAATACAATATTTTGGTTCCGGACTCGACAGAGCAAGGAGAGCTACTGAACCTTAAAACAAAAGGAGAGGACAGAGCAGGGAAAGCTGCACTGTGATACTTGTACATTATTAGTACAATAGTGTTGATATCATGGTGAAATATTACTCTAAAATTTAGTTGATTTGACCATCACAGTCAAAGTAGGACATGTTATTGGATTGGAGGGAGTGAGCTTCTTGTTCTATCACCAGCCGGTCAAGCATTGTTAGGTTAAACAAAAACTTTTAATTCCACGCACATCTGCATGAATTCGAGCTACCGGATTTGAATCGCCTAAAATTTGCGGGGCCATAAAAATTGACCTAATGAACAATAGTCACGGCTTCGGCATAACTGTTCCTCATTTTTTGGCATTTTAGGGCCAAAAGACTGGAATTCGGGTTGATTTCCAATTTTTTGTGTGCTATAACATGAATCTCGGCTAATCGTCTAAAATCATACGAGGCCATAATAGATGACCTAATGAACAATAGTCAAGGCTTCATCATGACTATTCCACGTTTTTGGCATTTTAGGGCCCAAAAAAATAGAATCCATGCCAATTTCCAAATTTTGTGCGCTACAGTCCACGCCATCTGCATGAATTTGGGAAACCGGATCCGAATTGCTTCAAATTTTGTGGGACCATAAAAAATGACCTAATGAATAATAGTCATGGCTTCGACATTACTATTCCTCTTTTTTGGCATTTTAGGGCAAAAACCTGGAATTTAGGCTGGTTTTTAAATTTTCGTGTGATAAGTCCATGCCATCTTTATGAATCCGGGCTACCACATCTGAATCGCCTATCATTTTGCGGGGCAATCATAAATGACCAAATGAATAATAGTCATGATTTTGGCATGACCATTACTCTTTTTTGTATTTTAGGGCAAGAAAACTGGAATTCGTGCCGATTTTAAATTTTTCGCGTGCCATAATAGTCCACGCCAACTGCATGAATCTGGCTACCAGATCTGAATCACCTAAAGTTTTGCGGGGGCATAAAAAATTACCTAATGAATAATAGTCATGGCATCGACATCACCGTTCCTCGTTTTTGTATTGGTAAGAAAGAGCTTCACATGTGTAACAAATGTGGTGACTCAGCAATCTATGTGGAGTAATGAAAACACGACAACTAGACAGGACTCTATGAAGAGGTACGAGGCAAAGAGGCACGGAATAGCACACCCACGGGGTAATTAGCTACGGGAATCTCAACCTGATTGAGAAGATGAAAGACACGGTCAGAGTGAATCCAGAAAGAATAAAGGGAAAATTCGGAGATCTTTAATTAATGAGCCAGACGTTACACGACCTTCACGCAACAGTTACGGTTAATCATTGTAACGTTACATTAATGCCATTATTAGTCATTAATGCTCAATCACTGAAAAGGGTAGACGTTATATTAAGAAATTCTCTATATAAGGGAGTAAAATATAACTTGTAAGACACATTCGAACTACTACTGCAATACACTTACTGTTTGTGCATCTTATTGCTTTCGATTTACAAGTTTACTTACAATTACTAGTTTATTCTTTGGTTATCAGAAACCCGTGTTCTTCTTAAAATAGCTTTGAGAAAAGAATCCAATTCTTTGGTTAAAAAAATTGGTTCCGTTACCGGAAATCTGATAATCTTTGCTTACTTTCAAACTATACCCTCTGAACTATGTCGAACACTAACGACAACAACTAACAAAGAGATGGAACTCCATCACCTTCAAGAACCCCACCAGGTTCAAGGGAACATTCTCCAGAGAGATCCAATAACAATCACAATGGTAACGATCAAACAGGAGAACAAGATCAGGTGAAGCAAATGATTGCGGAATATGTAAACCAAGCCTTACAAGAATTTGCGATGGGGTTACCGGTCGCATCACCTACACCACCTCCTAACAACACCATAAATGTGGAAAATCCTCAATCTGGGTTAGCAAACTCAGGAAGTAGGGGAACTCCCAACGAATCCCTCGAAACAAGACTAGGTATGTCCAATAACCCAGAGTTACAATCTTTATTACTAACCTTGCAGAAATAGGTGAAGGAACAAAACGATCGAATCGAACAAATTCCTGGAGTACCACCTGTTATCAAAGGCATTGACGTTGATAGATATTCTCAACAATCTTGGAAGCCAAGTGCAGCGCCCCTGCCTATTCCCAAGAAATTCAAAATGCCTGATGTTCCTAAATATGATGGGACAACTGACCCACGCGACCATGTGACTGATTTTACCACCGGAGTGAAGGGAAATGACTTGACAAAGCAAGAAATTGAGTCAGTCTTGGTTAAGAAGTTTGGAGAAACACTTACCAAAGGAGCGTTAACCTGGTATTCTATTTCTCCCTGAAAATTCTATTGATTCTTTTGCTGAGCTTGTAGATTCTTGTATAAAAGCGCATTCCGGTGCGCAAAAAGTCGAAAAAATAATGGAGGACATATTTAAAATAAAACAAGGAGACACTGAGCTACTTCGTGAATTTGTAGACAGGTTTCAATGAGAAAGGATGTTGTTACCAAGGGTACCTGACAATTGGGCAGCCATGGCATTTACAAGCAATTTAAATGATAAAATCTCAGAAGCCACGAGCAGACTCAAGGAAAACCTGAGAGAATTCCCAGCTACGACATGGAACGATGTATATAACAGGTATAGTACCAAGTTACGTATAAAAGAGAACACCATCGCCCAATCAAGGGCTGAAGATCGCACTAGTTCCAAACGCTCCGAACTAGAGAGGAGAACAGGTACGACCCTTACATGGGACCTTCGGGACGAGAAACTCATCCTAGGTTCAAAAATACTAGGTCAGAATATAGACCGTCAAGTAGAGATACGGGCTCATCCTCATCAAGATCCAGAAAGGATCGAGATGAACTAGACAGAGGTAACGCAAGAATTGGAGACCACAACTTCAATGTAAGTACTTCTGAACTAATTACAGTACTAAAACATATGGGCGATAAGGTTCGATGGCCCAAAGAAATGAGGTCGAACCCAAATAAAAGGAATCCAGACTTTTGGTGTGAATTCCATAACGACCATGGCCACAGAACGTCGGATTGCAGATTTTTGCAGAGTGAGGTAGAAAAATTGTTAAAACAGGGCTACCTAACAGAATTATTTAGTGAAAAAGGTAAGTAGACATATATGAAAATAAGGCAGGAGCCCCCAAAACCACCATCTCCAAAACGAACAGTCAACGTGATACACGGAGGTGATGAAGTAAACAGATTAATTTGCAAAAGAACCACGAAGTTCATAGTTACACATGGGAAACGGGTTCGTGAAGACTTGGAAACAGACAACATATCGTTCGACGACGCAGATATCATCGAATTAATGCTTCCACACAATGACGCACTGGTAATATCCTTACTTATACATGACACTAACGTAAAAAGAGTGTTGATTGATCCAGGTAGCTCAGTTAACATTATCCTATCAAGAGTTGTGGAAGAAATATTAATGGAGGATCAAGTAATCCCAAAAGCACGAGCCTTATCTGGTTTTGACAACTCTACTGTCAAAACAAAAAGGGAAAATTGAACTTAGTACTTATGCAGAAGGAGTAATCAAAAATACTTGGTTCCAAGTCATTGATACTGACATGGCCTACAACGTAATCATGGGGAGGCCATGGATACATGACATGAAGGAAGTACCATCTACCTTGCATTAGGTAATTAAATTCCCTTCCGAATGGGGAATTCAACAGATTCGAGGCGATCAACAAACCTCAAGGAATATAAATTCCATGTGACACTATTCCAATAAAGAGGAAGCGGAAAATCAAAAGGTACGGAGAAAACTGGTGCTCAAACAGGTACGGAGAAAATTGTTGCTAAAACAGGTACAAAAGAAATTATTGCCCAAACATGTATGGAAGTAATTATTATTCAAACAAGAACAAATAGTCACGAGAAGGTGAATCAAGTTACCACGGGAGGTATATCAAACCATGCAGACATGGATTCCATACCTAATGTCATTCAAGAGCCAGAAGAAGAGGAACACATCAAAACAACCACGGAAGAGCTTGAAGTTGTTCCATTGTCTGAACAAAAGCCTGAACAGAAAGTTCACATAGGCACGAGGCTAAGCCACAGCCGAAAAGGTAAGTTAATAGATTATTTAAAAGCTAATGCAGATTGCTTTTCATGGTCCCATTCAGACATGACAGGTATCCTGCCGGAAGTGATAACTCATAAGCTAAATGAAGATCCATCCTTCCTACCTGTCAAGCAAAAGAAAACAAAGCAGGGACCATTCAAGAACCAAGTGATTGATGAAGAGGTCATGAATTGTTAAGGTTTCAAGATGCATACTTTGGTTATAATCAGATCAAAATGGATCCCTCAGACGATGAAAAAACTTCCTTTATTACAAACAGGGGGACTTATTGCTACAAAGTCATGCCTTTTGGCCTGAAAAATGCTGGAGCCACGTACCAAAGGCTTGTGACCAAGATGTTCCAGGAATATCTGGGAAAAACAATGGAAGTTTACATCGATGACATGCTGGTGAAATAAACACAAGCGGAAGAACATTTCCAGCATCTTTCAAATACCTTCGAAATTTTACACAGGTATAATATGAAACTAAATCCAGAAAAATGCGCCTTTGGCGTAGAATCAGGTACGTTTTTGAGTTTCCTTGTGTCAAATAGAGGAATAGAAGTAAATCTTGCTCAAATTAAAGCTATCGAGGAAATACCTAATATACATACAAATAAAAAAGAAGTTCAAAGACTAACATGCAGAATTGCAGCCCTGGGAAGAATTATTTCCAGGTCCTCGGAGAAAGGTTTTAAATTCTTTTCAGTTCTTAAAAAGTAGAATCAGTACAATGGACTGAGGAATGTCAACAGGATCTCAAGGATCTGAAGGCCTACCTATCAAAAATCTTGCTTCTATCAAAGACAAAAGAGGGGGAAAGGCTTTATGTCTATCTTGTCGTTGCATAAATTTGTATTGGTAAAAAGAGCTTCACACGTGTAATATCTCTGGATGACTCAGTCAGTTATGTGGAGCAATAAAAACATGGCAAATGGATAGGATTCTATAAAGAGGTACGAAGCAAAGAGGCACGACAAAATATACCTACGGGGTAATTAGCTACGAAAAACTCAACCTGATTGAGACAATGAAGAGACACGGTCGGAATGAATCCGGACAGAGCTACGGGCAGATTAAGAGATCTTCAATTAATGATCCACACGTTACACAACCTTCACGCAACAATTACAGTTACTCTTTGTAACGTTACATTAATGTCATAATTAGTCATTAATGTGTTATCATTGTAAAAGGTAGACGTTTTGTTAAGAAATTCCCTGTATAAGGGAATAAAATATAACTTGTAAGGGGCATTCGAACGACAATCATAATAAACTTTACTTCTGCACATCTTAGTATTTTCTATTTACTTACTTATTCATAATTATCATCATTTCTTTGGTTATCAGAAACTTGTGTTTATCCTAAAATTAGCTTTGGTCAAAGAATCTGATTCTTTGGTTAAACAAATTGGTTCCGTTACCGGGAATCTGATAACCTTTGTTTACTTTTCAAGCAATATCCTCTGAACTATGTCGAACCCCAACGATAATAACCAACAAAGGAATGGAACTCCATCACTCGTAGGAACCCCTCGAGGTTCAAGGGAGCAATCCCTAGAAAGATCCAACAACAATAACAATGGTAATGATCAAACAGTAGAACAAGATCAAGTAAAGCAAATGATTGCAGAGTATGTGAGCCAGGATTTGCAAGAATTTGCAAGGGGATTGCCAACACCATCACCTGCACCATCAACACCCCCCCCCCAATAATACCATCACTGTGGAAAATCCTCAGTCTGGGTTGGCAAACTCAGGAAGGGGAGATACTCCTAATGAATCTCTCGAAACGAGACCAGGTATGTCTAATAGCACTGAATTGCAAACTTTATTACTAACCTTGCAGAAACAGATGAAGGAACAAAACGATCGAATCGAACAAATTCCTGGAGTGCCACCTATTATCAAAGGCATTGACGTTGATAGATATTCTCAACAACCCTGGAAACCAAGCGCAACACCCTTGCCTATTCCCAAGAAGTTCAAAATGCCTGATGTTCCTAAATACGACGGAACAACTGACCCACAAGACCATGTGACTGCTTTTACCACCAGAGTTAAGGGCAATGACTTGACAAAACAGGAGGAAATTGAGTCAGTCATAGTCAAAAAGTTTGGAGAAACGCTTACCAAAGGAGTGCTAACCTGGTATTCTCTTCTCCCTGAAAACTCTATTGATTCTTTTGCCGAGCTTGCAGATTCCTTCATAAAAGCTCACTCCAGTGCGCAAAAAGTGGAGAAAAGAATGGAGGACATATTTAAAATAAAACAAGGAGACACGGAACTACTCCGTGAATTTGTAGACAGGTTTCAACGAGAAAGAATGCTACTACCAAGAGTGCCTGATAATTGGGCAGACATGGCATTTGCAAGCAACTTAAATGACAAAAGTTCAGAAGCCACGAGAAGACTAAAGGAAAGCTTGAGAGAATTCCCAGCTACAACATGGAATGAGGTCTATAACAGGTACAATACCAAGCTTCGTATAGAAGAAGATACCATCGCTCGTTCAAAATACGAAGATCGTATCAGTTCCAAGCGTTCCGAATTAGACAGGAGAACAAGTAAAAATAGGTATGATCCTTACATGGGACCCTCGGGACAAAAAACTCGTCCCAGGTTCGAAAATACTCGGTCAGAATATAGACCATCGAGCAGAGATGTGGGCTCATCCTCATCAAGATCCAGAAAGGATCGAGATGAACGAACTAGAGGTAATGCACGAATTGGGGATCACACCTTCAATGTAAGTACTTCCGAACTAGTTTCGGTATTAAGAAATATGGGTGATAAGGTTCGATGGTCCAAAGAAATGCAGTCCAACCCAAATAAAAGGAACCCATATTTCTGGTGTAATTCCATAATGATCACGGACATAGAACCACAGATTGCAGATTTTTGCAAGGTGAGATAGAACAATTATTGAAACAGGGCTACTTAACGGAATTGTTTAGTGAAAAAGGTAAGCAGGCATATGTTTAACTAAAGAATTAGATCCTTTGACCAAAGCTATTTTTAGGCTGAATACGGGTTTCTGACAATTAAGGAAATAATGATAATTACGAATGAGTAAGTAAATAGACAATAATAAGATGCACGAAAAAGTAAAGTGTATTATGTTCACAGTGCGGATGCCCTTTACAAGTTATCTCTTATTCCCTTATATAGGAAATTCCTTAATATAACGTCTACCTCTTGCAATGATCGCTCATTAATGACTAATTATTGCATTAATGTAATGTTACAAAGAATAATCATAACTGTTACGTGAAGGTTGTGTAACGTGTGGATCATTAATTGAAGATATCTGAATCTTCCCGTAGCTCTGTCTTGATTCATGCTAACCGTGTCTCTTCCTTGTTTCAATCAGGTTGAGTTTCCCGTAGTTGATTACCCTGTAGGTATATAGTGTCGTGTCTCTTTGGCCCGTACCTCTTTATAGAAGCCTGTCCAGTTGTCATGTTTTCATTGCTCCACGTAACTGGTTGAGTCATCAAGTCTTTTTACTTGTGTGAAGCTCTTTTTTACCAATAAAGATAGTCCCCCCACTTACCATTTAATTATCGATTAATATTTGGCAAGTGGATATGCATTTATGGCGGGAATATTTTGCCGCCGCTTCACTCGCAACATTACATCCTTCTCTGAATGTAGGCGTCGCTTGTCACTTCCATTTATTGCTCAAGCCACGTGTCACCTCTAGGTTGGTTATGCAATTACTCGGCGTCTTTTAGGGCTTTTTGCAGCTACATCAGTCACGAAGTGACACCTTCAATTATGACTTTCACATAATTGTTTTTTCCCATTTTTGACGGTTGTCTTCATGTATAAATACCCCTTTTCTTTACTTTCACGAAAAACTTCTAACTTTCATTCTTTATTTGTAAAGAACTTTTTTCCTTGTCTTTGTCAATATGTCTTCTTCGAACCAGCCTAAGGGAGTGATAAACGTTGAGGATTTGACTCCCTCTTCTGTTCCAATGCGGATCCGGAGAGGTGGTAGGTTGAGGAGTTTAAGTTCTACTCCTTCAAGGGGTTCTTCCTCTTCCCATATTACTTCCCCTCCTTCTTCTAGGTCTTTAACTTCTCTGAGAGCTAGGGCTTCCAGATCCTCGCCTAGAGGTAGAGAGCATCACGAACCTTTACGCGAACCCCGAGTCGATGAAATCATACCTGTTGAGTTTACCTTCGCTAGGGATAATCAGGCCCTTAGAGATCAGTCGTCATCTCTTGATAGTGTTGATAGGTACCCTACCCTGATCACCGAAGGTTTAATTCCTCTTGTTCGCAGGGACTATTTTTGGAAGTACGATTTTCCTGTCATAGTTTCAAATGGCAACCAAAGAATAACGTCTTACAAGACGGGGTATTCTTTAATTTATACCTACCCTTTTACCTTAGGGTTCAAACCTCCCATCGATCCAGTTATCATCGAGTTCTGTCATTTTTTCGAAATTTTCTTGGGACAAGTCGGTCCTATTGTATGGCGAGTTGTTGCATGTCTCAGATGTTTAGCTACTTTAGCTTTGGTCCTCTTCACCTTTAATCATCTTATTCACCTTTATTCCCCGATGTTGTTTCATCAAGGGATTTTTACTCTGGTTGCCAGGAGTAAAAGAGTGTTGGTGACCCTTGACGATGATAAGGATAGGGGTTGGTACCTTCGTCACGTTGCTGTGCCTACTACCGGTTTAGTAGGTGAAGAAAATCCTCCCTTCCCTGAGAAGTGGAATCGTGCATTTAAGTACATTTTAGCTCACATTCCTTGCTTTTTGTTTTAGATGTTTTATTAACACCGTAGTTGTTTCTTCTTTTTGCAGCAATCATGGGTACTGTCGAGAATGTCTTCGGTATCTGTAATTGGGTAGAAAAACTTTTGTCAATTGCTCCGTTGGAAGAACGGTCTTGGAAGTACTTCTCCAGGAAGTACGGTTGGGAAGTGAAAACTCATGGTAAGTGAAGCTTTTATTTCTGCTTCTTTCCTTGCTCGAGCATCGTTTTTGTTGTTTTACCCTTTTTCTTTTGACAGGGTTTCCCGCTCGTGGGGTGTCTGTTGCATCCGTTGCCAAATTATCCCTGGCTCAGGCCTAGGAAATCATTTCAGGATCTTCTTCTTCGAAGAGAAAAGTTGTTGGGTCAAGGACCTCAGAAGAAGAAGAGGAAGAGGAGGGCACTTTGGTCCATAGGTCACGTAGAAGAAAGGTGATCTTAGACGAAGAGTCTACACCTGTGGTTGCGCCTCCCGTGCCTGAAATTGGACTTTCTGCCTCTGAGGATGCTACCCCATCTCCCGTGCATGATTCTGTTGATCATTTGTTCCGTGAAGGCTTTGGTCCGTAATTGATGAAGTTCCCTTGGCTGTTTTCCTCCCTTCCTTTAGATAACTCCCTCTACTGCTCCCGTTACTTCTCCTGCTTCTATGGCTATTCCTGCTCCTATTACTGCTCTTGCTTCCGTGGCTTTTTTGGCTCCTCGGGCTTCCTTGCCCATGGCTCCTCCGTGCCTTCTGTTAGATAAGTAGGGTCTTCCAGCAGGGAGATGAGGCAGGTGCTGATGGGAGTCTCTTTAAAAAGTATGGCCAGCCTGATGTGTGTCTTGGAGCAGCAGGTGAGAGTCATGGCGGCAGAGTTGGCAGTGAAGAAGGCTTCTTCTAATCAAGCGGGCAAAGATAAGAAAATCCTTGAGTCCTCATTTGCTGAGCAGTTGTCTCGTGCCTCAGAAGAAGTTAGGAGTTTGAAGGCCTTACTGGACCAAAAGGAGGAGTATTCAGGCGAGCTTGTGCAGTCACTTACCCAGACCCAGGAGGATCTCTGCAATTCCTTAGATAAAATTCAATCCTTGGAAAGGTCTATCGCACCTTTAAAGGCCTCCAATGATGTTGTTGTGGCTGAGAGGGACGGGCTAAGAGCTGGGGTTATGATATGGGAGAAGGATTACGAAGCTCTTGAAGACGCGACAATTGTCGATGTTAGTTGAGCGTACATGAACTCTCGCCTCGACACATTGACTGAAATGAGTCGAGAGGATTTCGACCTTAATGCTGAAATTGCAAAAATAAAGGAAGCCATGGTGAAGGCTCAACAAGGTCAGAATCTCTCTTCACCTGAAGGTGAGGCTCCTGCTGTTCAAGTCTCCTCGTCCCAAGATGCTCCTGCTCCCTCCGCTAGTGAAGAAGTCAACCCCCCTCCTAATGAACTTTAAGAAGTTTGGTTCCTCCGTTTTTTTCTTTGTCTCAATTGGTGGTTACCCCCAGTCCCATCGGGGGTAAATTTGGATCTCTCAAAGTCCCCAACTGACAACTTAGGGGCACCTTAATGTAAAAACTCTATATACGGCTAATTATAAGTTGATACTTAGTTTCTACTTAGCCGTTTTAATTAATGCAAGTATGACTTTTGTATTGAGTTTCTGTTTCACTCCTTAAGTCCTTTGCATGCTTTATTTTCGAGGTTTTAGTTTTACCTCTGAGTTTTGCATATAAAATGCTTTAACTTATCCGCACCCTTTCGTAGTAGGTGCGATTTTGTGAAAGAGGGCCCTTCTTTCTTGATCGACACTTAATGAAGAAGACGTCTCAACTTCATATGGTGTAATAATGCAATAGAGAGATAGGAATTTTTCACATGTTTAAGAATGTTTCTGAAGAAAGTTTTTGTTTGAACTTTCACAACATTTTACATGCGTTTGATCATCGTCCAAAACTCATGTTGAAGCTGTTTTCGTTTAACAGGTTTGATATACACTTGTATTTCGTAACTGTTTTTCTTATGTAACAATTTTTTCGAGTTAATACAAGAGAGTAACTGTTTTTTGTTTGTAACATTTTTTATAAAAGTAGGGGTCTTCACCCGTAACTGTTTTTGTTGATAACAGTTTTTAATAATCATGAGGGAAATGCTTTTCTCATCCGTAATTGCTTTATTTGATAACAGTTTTTTGAATAAGTACAAGGATTTTGATCTTTCATCCGTAACTGTTTTATTTGATAAACGTTTTCTATATGAGTACAAAGATTTCGTAATTGTTTTTAGTTACAACAGTTTTTTGAATGAGTACAAAGATGATGATCTTTTATCCACAATTGTTTTTAGTTACAACAGTTTTCTTTTTGAATAAGTACAAAGATGTGCCTTCCTTCCTCGTAGCTAATATTTTGCCTTTTAACCTGAACATTTGTTTTATATCTATGAACATTCTTCGAAGGTTTTTGGATCAGGCTTTGTGCTTTGAGTCTTTGGCTCTTTCAATTTTGCTCGTATCACTTGACTTGATGGGTAGATGGATCTTCAGGCTCGAGCTCTGACTTTTTGATAGTCTTCTTCGCTTCGTCTTTGCCTTCCATACTGTATAGTCCCCCAAGTGTTTGAGCTTTGAAGAATAAAATCTCGAGCGCTTGACTATTCCTTCCTTGTGGTCCTTTTCCTGAAAAGGAAAAGCATACGGAACTCGAAGTTATAAAGGTTTTAGATGATGACTACTTAACTCTTTAAAACGTCCATCAGAAAGTGTAACCCTAGACCGGGAATTCAGTTACTTCCTGTGTCTTTGCAGGTCTAATGTCATCATTTGGTGATGGGTTAGCTTTTTGCCTGTCATCTAAAACTGTTAGTAAAATTTTAACTGTACAAAAATAAAATCGAACGTGCGATACCTGGCCGGGGGTATTCCTTTTCCTTAGAAGTAATACTTCTTCAAATGGATGGCATTCCAGCTTGTTGGTAGGATCCTTTCGTCCATAGCTTCTAATTCGTAGGCACCCTTTCCAGCTATGCCTCGGACTTTGTAGGGTCCTTCCCAGTTTGGACTTAACTTTTCTGCACCAGCTTCTTTTGTTGATTGAAAGACTTTTTTGAGAACGAAGTCCCCAATCTTGAAGTATCTGTGGTGAGCTTTTCAGTTGTAATAACGCTCTATGACTTATTTTTGAGCTGCCATTCGTATTAGCGCGACTTCTCTTCTTTTTTCGAGCAAGTCCAGATTAATTCCCAACTCGTAGTTGTTTGCATCCTCCGTGGCTGTTGTAAACCTTATACTTGGTTCTCCAATCTCTACTAGTATTAAGGCTTCTGAGACATAGACAAGTGCGAACAGAGTTTCTCTCGTGGCTGTTTTTGAAGTTGTTCTGTAAGCCCATAGTACTGCTGGTAACTCATCGATCCAATTTCCCTTGGCTTTCTCTAGCCGTTTCTTCAGGTTGTTGATGATGATTTTATTTGTCGACTCAGCTTGACCATTAGCCACGGGGTGATACGGCGTTGAAGTAATCCGTTTAATTTGCCAACTTTCGAAGAATTCTGTGATTTGTGATCCTATGAATTGTGGGCCATTATCACACGCGATCTCCTTAGGTATTCCAAAATGTCATACTATATTCCGCCATAAGAAGTTTTTAACTTCTTTTTCTCGCACCTTGTTGAAGGCTTCTTCCTCCACCCATTTCGTAAAATAGTCAGTTAGCACGAGTAGGAACCGTACCTTTCCTTTAGCTGCAGGAAGAGGTCCCACTATATCCATACCCCACTTCATGAACGGCCATGGTGATATTATTGGGTGCAATAATTCCACTGGTCGATGCATGTTTTTAGCGAATCGTTGGCATTTATTGCATTTGGATATGAAGTTCTCAGCTTCTTCTTCCATCTTAGGCCAATAATACCCAGCTCTGATTAGGGTTTTGACCAATGATCTCGCCCCTGCGTTATTTCCACAGTGTCCTTCGTGGACTTCTCTCATCATGAACTCCGTTTGGTTAGGTCCGAGGCACTTTGCTAGAGGACCTCCGAACATCTTGCGATATAAAGAATTACGAATGAGGTAGTACGTGCAGCTTTTCGGCGAAGTGCTTGAGCTGTTTTTTTGTCGTCAGGTACGGTGCTATTCTGCAAAAAATTTAAAATTTTGTTTATCCAATCCCTGGTTAAATTGTTGAAAGTTACCTCATTTTTGTCCTGGTCGATTGCCGAATGAAATAGATGAACGACAATTTCATTGTCTTTGCTCGTTACTTCTGTGACTGCTGCGAGGTTAGCCAATACATCTGCTTCTGCATTTTCTTCTCTAGGTATTTGTATAACTTTCCACGTTTTGAATTGTCTTACGAGATCTCGTGCCTTTTCTAGATACTGTTGCATCTGAGTCTCCCGATCGATGTAAGTCCCTTGCATCTGATTTACTACCAGCTGGGAGTCACTTTTGATTATGATTTGCTCGATTGAGAGTTCTCGTGCCAGTTCCAGCCCTGCAATGACAGCTTCGTAGTTTGCTTCATTGTTAGTTATATGATAACAATTGATAGCTTGTCGTGTCTTTTCACCCGTGGGTGATATTAAGACTATGCCTAAGCCGACACCTTTTACACTGGAAGAACTATCGGTAAATAGGGTCCATAGACCCGGATTAGCACCGTTAAAGAGTTGTAAGTCTTTCTCCACTCCAGGGACAATGCTATTACTAAAGTCAACGACAAAATCAGCTAAAATTTGAGACTTTAATGCAGTCCTAGGTTGATATATTATGTCATGCTCGCTTAATTCTATGGCCCATTTAAACAACTTTCCTGATAGTTCTTGTTTATGCAGTATATTTCTTAATGGATACGAGGTCACAACTATGATTGGATGACATTGAAAATATGGCCTCAATTTTCTAGATGCCATGATTAGAGCTGAGGCTAGTTTTTCTAGATGTGGGTATCTAGTTTCAGCATCTAGAAATGTTTTGCTTACATAATAAATAGGAGATTGTTTACCTTTATCTTTCCTTACCAATACTGCACTTACAGCGATTTCTGCGACGACAAGGTAGATGTATAGCCTTTCTCCCTCATTTGGCTTTGATAGCAACGGTGTTTTTGATAAATAGGCCTTCAGGTCTTTGAGAGCCTGTTGACATTATTCAGTCCATTCGAACTGATTTTGCTTCTTGAGAACTGAAAAGAATTTAAAACCTTTTTTGGAGGAAATGGAAATAAATCTTCCTAAGGCTGCAATTCTCCCTGTTAGTCTTTGAACTTCATTTTTGTTCGTAAGGATATCAGGTATTTCTTCTATAGCTTTAATTTGGGCAGAGTTTACTTCTATTCCTCTATTTGATACAAGGAAACCCAAAACTTTACATGATTCTACGCCAAAAGCGCATTTTTCTGGATTCAATTTCATATTGTACCTGCGTAAAATTTCAAAGGTAATAGACAAGTGCTGGAAATGGTCTTCCGCATGTGTTGACTTTACCAGCATGTCATCGATGTAAACTTCCATCGTCTTCCCCAGATGTTCCTTGAACATTTTGGTCACTAGCCTTTGGTACATGGCTCCCGCATTTTTCAAGCCAAAAGGCATGACTTTGTAACAATAAGTCCCCATGTTTGTAATAAAGGAAGTTTTTTCCTCATCTGAGGGATCCATCTTAATTTGATTATAACCAGAATACGCATCTAGAAAGCTTAACAATTCATTTCATGCAGTGGCATCAATCATTTGATCTATATGTGGTAATGGGAATGAATCTTTGGAGCAATCTTTATTTAAATTAGTGTAATCTACGCATACTCTCCATTTTCCATTCTTTTTAGGCACTAACACAGTGTTAGCTAACCAGTTAGGATATGTTACCTCACATATTGAACCAATTTTCAATAACTTTTGTACCTCTTCATCAATCACTTGGTTCTTGAATGGCCCTTGCTTTCTTTTCTTCTGCTTAACAGGTACGAAGGATGGATCTTCATTTAGTCTATGAGTCATCCTTTCTGGTGGGATACCTGTCATATCTTAATGGGACAACATAAAGCAATCTGCGTTAGCCTTTAAATAATCAATTAACTTACCTCTTCGACCGGGACTCAGCCTCGTGCCTATATGCACTTTTTGTTCAGGTTTTTGTTCAACCAATGGAACAGCTTCGAGCTCTTCCGTGGTTGTTTTGATGTGCTCATCTTCCTCCGGTTCTTGAATGACGTCCGGTCTGGAATCTACATCTGTGTGATTTAATGCATCTTCCATGGTGACTTGGTTCACCTTCTCGTGACTATCTTCTTCCGTACCTGTTTGGACAATAACTTCTTCCGTACCTATTTGAGCAATAATTGCTTACATACCTGTTTTGTCGGCAGCTTCTGCCTTTGAGATTTTTCTATCTTTTGATTCTTCCGTCTCTATTTTTTTGTTATTGTGCACCACATAATTTATATTTTTAGAGGTCTGCTGATCACCTCTAATCTGTTGGATTCCCCATTCAGAAGGGAATTTAATTACCTGATGTAAGGTAGACGGTACCACTTTCATGTCGTGGATCCATGGCCTTCCCATTATTACGTTATAAGCCATGTCAGTATCGATGACTTGGAATCTGGTGTTTTTGATTACTCCCTCAGCATAAGTGCTAAGTTCAATTTCTCCTTTGGTTATAACCGTAGAGTTGTCAAACCCTGATATGGCTCGTGCCTTTGGGATTACCTGGTTTCCCAAGAGCATTTCTTCCGCGACTTTTAGCAAAATGATGTTGACTGAACTACCTGGATCAATCAAAACTCTTTCAACGTTAGTGTCATGAATGAGTAAGGATATTACCAGAGCATCGTTGTGGGGAAGCATTAGTCCGCCGACATCTGCATCATCAAAGACTATATTGTCTGCATTCGAATTTTCTCGAACCCGCTTTTCGTGTGTAATTGTGAACTTTGTGGCTACTTTGCAAACCACTCCGTTTACTTCTTCACCTCCGTGTATTACGTTGACAGTTCTTTTTAGAGATGGAGGTTTCGGGGGCTCCTGCTTGTTCTTCATGTATGCCTGTTTACCTTTTTCACTAAACAATTCTGTTAAGTAGCCCTATTTTAATAATTGTTCTATTTCACCTTGTAAAAATCTGCAATCTGCAGTTCTGTGTCCATGATCATTATGGAACTCACACTAGAAATCTGGGTTCCTTTTATTTGGGTTGGACCGCATTTCTTTGGGTCATCGAACCTTATCACCCATATTTCTTAACACTGAAACTATTTTGGAAGTACTTACATTGAAGGTATGATCCCCAATTCGTGTATTACCTCTAGTTCGTTCATCTCAATCCTTTCTAGATCTTGATGAGGATGAGCCCGCATCTCTGCTCGATGGTCTATATTTTGACCGAGTACTTTCGAACCTGGGACGAGTGTCTCGTCCCGAGGGTCCCATGTAAGGATCATACCTATTTTTACCTGATCTCCTGTCTGATTCGGAACGCCTGGAAGTGATACGATCTTCGTCTTTTGAACGAGAGATGGTATCTTCTTCTATACGAAGCTTGGTGTTGTACCTGTTATAGACACCATTCCATGTCGCAGCTGGGAATTCTCTCAAGCTTTCCTTTAGTCTTTTCGTGGCTTCTAAACTTTTGTCATTTAGATTGCTTGCAAATGCCATGGCTGCCCAATTATCAGGCACCCTTGGTAGTTGCATTCTTTCTCGCTGGGACCTGTCTACTAGTTCCGTGTCTCCTTGCTTTATTTTAAATATGTCCTCCATTATTTTCTCGACTTTTTGTGCACTGGAGTGTGCTTTTTTGAAAGAATCTGCAAGCTCAACAAAAGAATCAATAGAGTTTTCAGGGAGAAGAGAATACCAGGTTAATGCTCCTTTGGTAAGTGTTTCCCAAAATTTCTTGACTAAGACCGACTCAATTTCTTGTTTTGTTAAGTCGTTGCCTTTCACTCCGGTGGTAAAAGCAGTCACGTGGTCGCGTGGGTCGGTTGTTCCGTCATATTTGGGAACATCGGGCATTTTGAATTTCTTGGGTATAGGAAAGGGTGCCGCACTTGGTTTCCAAGGTTGTTGAGAATATCTATCAACGTCAATGCCTTTGATAACAGGTGGTACTCCAGGAATTTGCATTCGATCATTTTGTTCCTTTACCTGTTTCTGCAAGGTTAGTAATAAATTTTGTAGTTCAGAGTTATTAGTCATACCTAGTCTTGTTTCGAGAGATTCATTAGGAGTATCTTCCCTTGCTGAGTTTACCAACCCAGAATGGGGATTTTCCACTGATGGTATTATTGAAAGGTGGTGTCAGTGATGCAGGTGATGCCGCTGGTAATCCCCTTGCGAATTCTTGCAAAGCCTGGCTCACATACTGTGTCATCATTTGCTTCACCTGATCTTGTTCTACCGTTTGATCATTATCATTGTTGTTGTTGTTGGATCTTTCCGGGGATTGCTCCCTTGAACCTCGAGGGGTTCCAACGGGTGGTGGAGTTCTATCCCTTTGTTAGTTATTGTCGTTGGGGTTCGCCATAGTTCAGAGGATATTGCTTGAAAAGTAAACGAAGATTATCAGATTCCCGGTAATGGAACCAATTTGTTTACCCAAAGAATTAGATCCTTTGACCAAAGCTATTTTTAGGATGAACACGGGTTTCTGATAATCAAAGAAATAATTATAATTACGAATGAGTAAGTAAATAGACAATAATAAGATGCACGAAAAAGTAAAGTGTATTATGTTCGCAGTGCGGATGCCTTTTACAAGTTATCTCTTATTCCCTTATATAGGAAATTATTTAATATAATGTCTACCTCTTGCAATGATAGCTCATTAATGACTAATTATTACATTAATGTAATGTTACAAAGAATAACCATAACTGTTGCGTGAAGGTTGTGTAACGTGTGGATCATTAATTGAAGATCTCTGAATCTACACGTAGCTCTGTCTAGATTCATTCTGACCGTGTCTCTTCCTTGTTTCAATGAGGTTGAGTTTCCCGTAGTTGATTACCCTATAGGTATATAGTGTCGTGCCTCTTTGGCCCGTACTTCTTTATAGAAGCATGTCCAGTTGTCATGTTTTCATTGCTCCACGTAACTGGCTGAGTCATCAAGTCTTTTTACACGTGTGAAGCTCTTTTTTACCAATATAGCATACATAAAGAACAGGCAGGAGCCCCCAAAACCTCCATCTCCAAAAAGAACTGTCAATGTGAGACACGGAGGTGAGGAAGTAAACGCTATGGCTTGCAAAGTAGCCACGAAGTTCACAATTACACACGGAAAGCGGGTTCGTGAAAATACGGATGCAGACAATATAACATTTGATGACACAGATGTCAGCGGATTAATGCTCCCCCACAATGTTGCTCTGGTAATATCCTTACTTATTCATGACACTAACTTAAAAAGAGTGTTGATTGATCCAGGTAGTTCAGTCAATATTATTTTGCTAAGAGTCGTGGAAGAAATGCTATTGGGAAATCAAGTAATCCCAAAGGCACAGGCCATAACTGTTAGATTCTCCGGTCGAAATAAGGGAAAGGTATCAGGGTTTGATAACTCTACGGTTATAACCAAAGGGGAAATTGAACTTAGCACTTATGCTGAGGGAGTAATAAAAAATACAAGGTTCCAAGTCATCGAGACTGACATGGCTTATAACGTGATCATGGGAAGACCATGGATCCACGACATGAAAGAAGTACCATCCACCTTACATCAGGTAATTAAATTCCCATCTGAATGGGGAATTCAACAAATTAGAGGCGATCAGCAAACCGCGATAAATATAAATTCCGTGGTACACTACAACAAAAAAGTAGAAATGGAAGAATCAAAAGATAAGGAATTCTCCCAAATAGGAGATTTTGCCCAAACAGGTATGGAAGAAATTACTATCCCAATAGGTACGGAAGATATTATTGCTAAAACAGGTACGAAATAAGATAGCTATGAGAAGGTGAATCAAGTCGCCACAGAAGAAATACCAAATCACAAAGACGTGGATTCCAGACCCGACATCATTCGAGAACCGGAGGAAGATGAACAGTTCAAAACAACGACGGAAGAACTCGAAGTTGTTCCCTTGTTCGAACAAAGGCCTGAACAGAAAGTTCACATAGGCACGAGGCTAAGCCCAAGCCGAAAAGGTAAGCTAATTGATTATTTAAAAGCTAATGTTGATTGCTTTGCATGGTCCCATTCAGACATGACATGTATACCACCAGAAGTGATGACTCATAAACTAAATGAAGATCCATCCTTTGTACTTGTTAAGCAGAAGAAAATAAAGCAAGGACCATTCAAGAACCAAGTGATTGACGAAGAGGTACAAAAGCTCTTGAAAATTTGTTCAATACGTGAGGTAACATACCCTAACTGGTTAGCTAACACTGTGGTAGTGCCTAAAAAGAATGGTAAATGGAGAGTATGCGTAGATTACACTGATTTAAATAAATCATGCCCCAAAGATTCATTCCCATTACCACATATAGATCAAATGATTGATGCCACCGCAGGTCATTAATTATTAAGCTTTCTAGATGCATATTCTGGTTATAATCAGATTAAAATGGATCCCAAAGACGAGGAAAAAACTTCCTTTATTACAAACAGAGAGACTTATTGTTATAAAGTCATGCCTTTTGGATTAAAAAATGCTAGAGTCACTTATCAAAAGCTAGTGACCAAGATGTTCCAAGAACATATGGGGAAGACGTGAAAGTTTACATCGATGACATGCTGGTAAAGTCAACACATGCGGAAGACCATTTCCAGCACCTCTCTATTACCTTTGAAATTTTATGCAGGTATAATATGAAATTGAATCCAGAAAAATGCGCTTTTGGCGTAGAATCAGGTAAATTTTTTGATTTCCTTGTATCAAATAGAGGAATAGAAGTAAATCCTGCTCAAATTAAAGCTATAGAAGAAATACCTGATATACTTATGAACAAAAAGGAAGTTCAAAGACTAACGGGAAGAATTGCAGCCTTATGTAGATTTATTTCCAGATCTTCCGAGAAAAGTTTTAAATTCTTTTCACTTCTCAAGAAACAAAACCAGTTCGAATGGACTGAAGAATGTCAACATGCTCTTAAAGATCTGAAAGCTTATTTATCAAAAACCCCGTTGCTATCAAAGCCAAAGGAAGGGGAGAAGCTATACATCTACCTTGTCGTTGCAAAAATCGCCGTAAGTGCAGTATTGGTAAGGGAAGTTTTTCTTAAACAATCTCCTATTTATTATGTAAGCAAGACATTGCTAGATGCTGAAACTAGATACCCACATCTAGAAAAATTAGCCTTAGCTCTAATCATGGCATCTTGAAAGTTGAGACCATATTTTCAATGTCATCCAATCACTGTTGTGACCTCATATCCATTAAGAAATATACTGCATAAACATGAACTATCAGGAAGATTAGCTAAGTGGTCCACAAAATTGAGCGAGCATGACATAATATATCAGCCTAGGACTGCAATAAAGTCTCAAATTTTAGCTGATTTTGTCGCTGATTTTAGTAATAGCATTGTCCCTGAAGTGGAAAAAGAGTTACACCTCTTTAACAGTGCTAATTCGGGTCAATGTACCCTATTTACTGATGGTTCTTCTAATGTAAAAGGTGCCGGCTTAGGCATAGTCTTAATATCACCTACGGGTGAAAAGACACGACAAGCTATCAAATGTTATCCTATAACTAACAATGAAGCAGAGTACGAAGATGTCATTGCAGGGCTGGAACTAGCACGAGAACTCTCAGTTGAGCAAATAGTAATCAAAAGTGACTCTCAGTTGGTAGTAAATCAGATGCATGGGACTTATATTTCTCGGGAGGCTCGGATGCAATAGTATCTGCAAAAAGCACGACATCTCGTAAGGAAATTCAAAAAGTGGAAGGTAATAATACAAATACCTAGAGAAGAAAATGCAGAAACAAATGTATTGGCTAACCTCGCAGCAGTTACATAAGTAACAAATGAAGACAATACAATTGTCGTACATCTGCGATAGATCAAGATAAAAATGAGGTAACTTTTAACAATTTAACCTGGGATTTGAGAAATAAAATTTTAAATTTTTTGCAGAATGGAACCGTACCTGAAGACAAAAAAGCGGCTCAAGCACTTCGCCTTAAAGCTGCACGATACTGCCTCATTCGCAATTCTTTATATCTCAAGATTTTCGGAGGTCCACTAGCAAAATTCCTCCGACCTAACCAAACGGAGTTCGTGATGAGAGAAGTCCACGAAGGACACTGTGGAAATCACGCAGGAGCTAGATCCTTAGTCAAAACCCTAATCAGAGCTGGGTACTATTGGCATAAGATGGAAGAAGAAGTTGAGGGCTTCATATCCAAATGCGACAAATGCCAACGTTTTGCTAACAACATGCATAAACCAGCAGAACTACTGCACTCAATAATATCACCATGGACATTCATGAAGTGGGGCATGGATATAGTTGCACCCCTTCCTGCAGCTAAAGGAAAGGTACGGTTCTTACTCGTACTAACCAACTATTTTACAAAATGGGTAGAGGCAGAAGCTTTCAAATAGGTGCGAGAAAAAGAAGTTAAAAGCTTCTTATGGCGAAATATAATATGCTGTTTTGGAATACCAAAGGAGGTCGTATGTGATAATGGCCCACAATTCATAGGCTCGCAAATCACAAAATTCTTCGAAAGCTGGCAAATTAAACGGATTACTTCAACGCCGTATCATCTCGTGGCTAATGGGCAAGCTGAATCAACGAATAAAGTTATCATCAACAACCTAAAGAAACGGTTAGAGAAAGCCAAGGGAAATTGGCCTGATGAATTACCAGCAGTACTATAGGCTTACAGAACAACTTCAAAAAGAGCCACGGGAGAGACTCTATTCTCACTTGTCTATGGCTCAGAAGCCTTAATACCGGTGGATATTGGCAAACCAAGCATAAGGTTTATAACAGCCATGGAAGATACAAACAGCGACGAGTTAAGGACTAATCTGGACTTGCTCGAATAAAGAAGAGAAGCCGCGTTGATACGTATGGCAGCTCAAAAACAAATCATAGAGTGTTATTACAACCGAAAATCTCACCTTAGATACTTCAAGATTGGGGACTTCGTCCTCAAAAAAGTCTTTCAATCAACAAAAGAAGCTGGTGCGGGAAAATTAAGTCCCAACTGGGAAGGACCCTACAAAGTCCGAGGCATCGCTAGGAAAGGCGCTTATGAGCTAGAAGCTATGGACGGCAGGATCTTACCAACAATCTGGAATGCCATCCATTTGAAGAAGTATTACTTCTAAGGAAAAGGAATACCCTCGGTCAGGTATCACTACGTTCGATTTCATATTTGTACAGTTAAAATTTTACTAACCGTTTCAGATGATAGGCAAAAATCTAACCCATCACCAGATGATGATATTAGACCTGCAAAGACGCGAGGAAGTAACTGAATTCCCGGTCTAGGGTTACACTTTCTTATGGACGTTTTAAAGGGTTAAGCAGTCATCATCTAAAACATATACACCTTCGAGTCCCGTATGTTGTTCCTTTTCAGGAAAAGGACCACAAGGAAGGATTAGCCAAGTGCTCGAGATTTCATTCTTCAAAGCTCAAACACTTGGAGGACTATATAGTATGGAAGGCAAAGACGAAGCAAAGAAGACTATCAAAAAGTCAAAGCTCGAGCTTGAAGATCCATCTACCCAACAAGTCAAGTGATATGAGAAAAATCGAAAGAGACAAAGACTCAAAAACACAAAATACTGATTCAAAAACCTTCGAACAATGTTCATAGATGTAAACAAACGTTCAGGTTAAAAGGCAGAATATTAGTTACGAGGAAGAAATGCACATCTTTGTACTTATTCAGAAAACTGTTGTAACTAAAAGCAGTTGTGGATAAAGATCATCATCTTTGTAGTCATTTAGAAAACTGTTGTAACTAAAAACAGTTACGAAATCTTTGTACTCATACAGAAAACTGTTATCAATAAAAAATAGTTACGGATGAAAGATCACTATCCTTGCTTTTATTCAAAAACCTGTTATAAACAAAAAACAGTTACGAAATCTTTGTACTCATACAGAAAACTGTTATCAATAAAAAATAGTTACGGATGAAAGATCACTATCCTTGCTTTTATTCAAAAACCTGTTATAAACAAAAAACAGTTACGAATGAAAAAGCATCACCCTCGTGTTTATTAAAAATTGTTGTCAATAAAAACAGTTACAGGTAAAAACCCATACCTTTATGAAATTTGTTACAAAAAAAACAGTTATTCCCTTGTATTAACTCGAAAAAACTATTACATAAGGAAAACAGTTACGCAATACAAGTGTATATCAAACCTGTTAAAAGAAAACAGTTGCAACATGAGTTTTAGACGATAATTAAACACATGTTAAATGTTATGAAAGTTTGGCACAAAACCTTTCTTCAGAAATATTGTTAAACATGTGAAAAAATCTTATCTCTCTATTGCATTTTTACACCATTATGAAGTTGAGACGTCTTCTTCATTAAATGTCGATAAAAAAAAGGGCCCTCTTTCATAAAACCGTACCTACTACGAAAAGTTACGGACAATCTAAGCATTTTATATGCAAAACTCAGAGGTAAAACTTAAACCTCAAAAATGAAGCATGCAAAAGACTTAAAGAGTGGAACAGAAACTCAAAACAAAATTCATACTTGCATTAATATACTAACGGCTAAGTAAACTAAGTATTAACTTATACTTATCCGTATAAAGTTTATATACATTCAGGTGCCCCTAAGTTGTCATTTGGGGACTTAAAAGGATCCAAACTTACCACCGATAGGACTGAGGGTAACCACCAATTGAAAAAAAAGAAAAAAAAAGATGAACCAACTTCTTAAACTTCTTTGGAAGGGGGATTGACTTCACTAGCAGAGGAAACAGGAGCAGATGGGGACGAAGAGACTTGAACAGCAGAAGCCTCACATTCAGGTGAAGAGAGATTCGGACCTTGTTGAGCCTTCTCAATGGCCTCCTTGATTTTTGCAATTTCAGCATTAAGTTCGAAACCCTCTCGGCTCATTTCAGTTAATGTGTCAAGGCGAGAGTTCATATACGCCCAACTAACATCAACTACTATCCTATCTTCAAGAGCTTCGTAATCTTTTTCCCATAGCATAACCTCAGCTCTTAGTTCATCCCTCTCAGCCACAACATTATCATTGGAGGCCCTTAAAGGAGCGAAAGACCTTTCCAGGAGTTGAACTTTCTCCAAAGAGTTGTGGAGATCCTCCTAGGTCTGAGTAAGTGATTGCACAAGCTCGTCTGAATACTCCTCCTTTTGGTTCAGCAAGGCCTTCAAATTCCTGATCTCTTCAGAGGCACGAGACATCTACTCCGCAAATGAGGATTCAAGGATGTTCTTATCTTTGACTGCCTCATCAGAAGATGTTTTCTCCACGGCCAACTCTGCCGTCATGACTCTCACTTGCTGCTCCAAGGTACATTTTTCTTCTTCTACGGCCTCCATGTCGAGCCTTAAGCTTTCATACTGCTCCTTCCAGTTATCTGCTTCAGCACGCCATTCTTTCACTTCCTGCTCCGTGTTAGAAACCATCTTCATAAGCTCTGTGCCTATAAGATTGATCTGCAAAAGAAAGACAATTAGATATGGTAAATACATGTACAAGAATGAACACAAGAAAATGCATTTTTACCTTTAAAGAAGTATGCACGATTTCATTAGCCCATGTAAGGCAATTGTGGTTGTCCAACTTAGCTCTCTCTGTCGGGCCTATCAACGGTTTCAACCACACATCAGGCTGGCCAGACTTTTTAAAGAGACTACCCTCTACTGGAACTTCTAACATCACCTGCCTCATCTCCTTGCTGGAAGACCCTACTTTTGTAACAGAAGACACGGAAGCAGGTAGAGATGCAGGAGCCACGGGCAACGAAGTCTGAGGGGCCGAAATATCCACGGGAGCAGGAGAAACAACTAGAACAGTTGAAGGGAGTTCTCTAAGAGAAGAAGAGAAAACAGCCAAGGGAGCTTCATCAGCAATAGGACCAAAGCCTTCACGTAACAAATGGTCAACAGATTCACGCTCAGGAGAGGGAGTAGCATCCTCGGAGGCAGAAAGTCCAGCTTCAGGCACAGAAGGCACAATGGCAGGTGTAGACTCATCGTCTGAGACCACCTTCCTTCTGCGTGACTTATGGACCAAAATGCCCTCATCTTCCTCTTCTTCTTTCGAGGTCCTTGACCCACCTGCCTTCCTCTTTAAAGAAGAAGAACCTGAAATGATTTCCTGGGTCTGAGCCAGGGACAACTTGGGAACAGACGCAGCAGAAACTCCACGAGCGGGAAACCTTGTCAAAAGAAAAAGGGTAAAAAGAAACGCTTAAATAAGAAAAGAAGCAAAAATAAAAGCTTCGCTTACCGTTAGTCTTAACTCTCCAATCGTACTTCCCGGAGAAGTACTTACATGAATGTTCTTCCAACGGAGCGGTAAACAAAAGCTTTTCTACCCAATCTCGGAAACCGGATACATTCTCAACAGTTCCCATGATTGCTACAAAAAGATGAAACATCTACGGTATTAATAAAATATCAAAAGCAAAAAGCAAGGAATGTGAGCAAAAATGTACTCACGTGCACGATTCCACTTCTCAGGGAAGCGAAGATTTTCTTCACCTACTAAACCAGCAGTAGGCACAGCAACATACCGAAGATACAAACCTCGATCCTTATCATCGTCAGGAGTCACCAACACTCTTTTACTCCTGGCAGCCACAGTAAAAATTCCCTGACGGAACAACATTGGTGAATAAAGGTGAATAAGATGATTAAAGGTGAAGTGGACCGAAGATAAAGTAGCTAAACATCTAAGACATGCAACGACTCGCCATATAAGAGGACTGACTTGTCCCAAACAGATTTTGAAAAATCGACATAACTCGATGATAACTGGGTCGATGGGAGGCTTGAACCCTAAGGTAAAGGGATAGGTATAAACAAAAGAATATCCCGTCTTCTAAGACGTTATTCTTTTATTACCATTTGGAACGACGACAGGAAAATCGGACTTCCAAAAACAGTCTCTGCGTATAAGAGGAATTAAACCTTCAGTAATCAGGGTAGGGTACTTATCAGCACTATCAAGAGATGACAATGAAGAAAACTGATCTCTAAGCGCCTAACTATCCCTAGCGAAGGTAAACTTCGCAGGTACTATTTCATCGACCCGCGGTTCATGCAAAGGTTCGTGATGTTCTCTACCTTTTGACGAAGATCTGGAAGCCCTAGCTATCATAGAAGTTAAAGACCTAGAAGAAGGAGGAGAAGTAATTTGAAGAGGAAGAACCCCTTGAAAGAGTAGAACCTAAACTCCTCAACCTACCACCTCTCCGGCTCCATGTCGAAACAGATGAGGGAGTCAAATCTTCTACATTTATAACTCCCTTAGACTGGTTCGAAGAAGACATATTTACAAAGACAAGGAAAAAGTTCTTTACAAATAAAGAATGAAAGTTAGAAGCTTTTCGTGAAAGTAAAGAAAGGAAAAAGGGTATTTATGCTCGAAGACAACCGTCAAAAATGGGAAAAAATAATGATATGAAAGCCATAATTGAAGGTGTCACTTCGTGACTGATGCAACCGCAAAAAGCCCTAAAAGGCACTGAACAATTGCAGAACCAACCCGGAGATGACACGTGGCTAAAGCATTAAATGGAAGTGACAAGCGACACCTACGTTCAGAGAAAGATGCAATGTTTCGAGTGAAGCGGCGGCAAAATATTCCCGCCATAAATGAGTATCCACTTACCAAATATTAATCGATAAATAAATGGTAAGTGGGGGGACTATCTGTATTGGTAAAAAGAGCTTCACACGTCTAATATTTCTTGATGACTCGGCCAGTTATGTGGAGCAATAAAAACATGACAAATGGACAGGATTCTATAAAGAGGTACGAAGAAAAGAGGCACGGCATAATATACCTACGGGGTAATCAGCTACGGGAAACTCAACCTGATTGAGACAAGGAAGAGACACTGTTGGAATGAATTCAAACAGAGCTACGGGCATATTCAGAGATCTTCAATTAATGATCCACACGTTACACAACCTTCACGCAACAGTTACGGTTACTCTTTGTAACGTTACATTAATGTCATAATTAGTCATTAATGTGCAATCACTGTAAAAGGTAGACGTTATATTAAGAAATTCCCTATATAAGGGAATAAAATATAACTTGCAAGGGGCATTCGAACGACAATCATAATACACTTTACTTTCTGCACATCTTAGTATTTTCTATTTACTTACTTATTCATAATTATCATCATTTCTTTGGTTATCAGAAACCCGCGTTTATCCTAAAATTAGCTTTGGTCAAAGAATCTGATTCTTTAGTTAAACAAAATTGCAGTAAGTGCAGTACTGGTAAGGGAAGACAAAGGTAAACAATCACCAATTTACTATGTAAGTAAGTCTTTGTTGAATGATGAAACTTGATACCCACATCTAGAAAAACTTGCTTTAGCTCTAATTATGGCGGCAAGAAACTTAAGACCATATTTTCAATGTCATCCAATCATTGTTGTAACCTCATACCCATTGAGAAATATATTGCATAAGCAAGAATTATCGGGAAGACTAGCTAAATGGGCTATAGAATTAAGCGAGCATGACATAATATATATCAGCCTAGGACTGCAATAAAGTCTCAAATTCAAGCTGATTTCGACGCTGATTTTAATAATAGCATTGTCCCTGAAGTGGAAAAAGAGTTACAACTCTTTAACGGGGCTAATCCGGGTATTTGGACCCTATTTACTGACGGCTCATCTAATGTAAAAAGAGCCGGCTTAGGCATAGTCTTAATATCACCCACTGGTGAAAAGACACGACAAGCTATTAAATGTTATCCTATAACTAACAATGAAGCGGAGAATGAAGTTGTCATTTCAGGACTTGAACTGGCACGAGAACTCTCAATCGAGCAGATCGTGATCAAAAGCGACTCTCAACTGGTAGTGAACCAGATGCAGGGGACTTATATTGCTAGGGAGACTCGAATGCAACAATACATGGAAAAGGCGCGAGATCTCATACGGCAATTCAAATCATGCAAGGTTATGCAAATACTTAGAGAGGAAAATGCAGAAGCGGATGCATTAGCTAACCTCGCAGCAGTTACAGAAGTGACAAATAAAGACAATGCAATTGTCGTTCACTTGTTTCGTTCAGCAATTGACCAGGACAAAAATGAGGTAACATTTAACAATTTAACCTGGGATTGGAGAAACGAGATCTTAAATGTTTTGCAGAGTGGTACCGTACCTGAAGATTAAAAAGCAGCTCAAGCACTTCGCAAAAATGTTGCACGGTACTGCCTCATTCGCTATTCTTTATACCGTAAGATGTTCGGAGGTCCCTTAGAAAAATGCCTTGGACCCAATCAAACGGAATTCGTGATGAGGGAAATCCACAAAGGGCACTATGGAAATCAGGCAGGAGAAAGATCCTTAGTCAAAACCTTAATCAGAGTAGGGTACTATTGGCCCAAAATGGAAGAAGAGGCTAAGGGTTTCATAGCTAAATGCGACAAATTCCAACGATTTTATAACAACATGCATCGACCAGCAGAGCTACTGCACCCAGTGATATCGCCATGGCTGTTCATGAAATGGGGCATGGACATAGTGGGACCCCTTCCCGCAGCTAAAGGAAAGGTACGGTTCTTGCTTGTACTAACTGATTATTTCACAAAATAGGTAGAAGCAGAAGCTTTTAAATAGGTTCAAGGTAAAGAAGTGAAAAGCTTCATATGGCGAAACATTATATGCCGCTTTGGAATACCGAAGGAAATCATATGTGACAATGGCCCGCAATTCATAGGCTCGCAGATCACAGAATTCTTCGAAAGCTGGCAAATCAAACAAATCACTTCATCACCATATCACCATGTGGCTAATGGAAAAGTCGAATCAACTAACAAAGTCATCGTCAACAACCTAAAGAAACGGTTGGAAAAATCTAAGGGAAATTGTCCTGATGAGCTACCGGCAGTATTATGGGCTTATAGAACAACTCAAAAAATAGCCACGGGAGAAACTCCTTCCGCACTTGTTTACGGTGCAGAGGCTTTGATACCGGTGGATATCGGCGAACCAAGAAAAAGGTTTACAACAACCACGGACGAGTTAAGAACCAATTTGGACTTGCTCGAGCAAAGAAGAGAAGCTACACTAATACGAATGGCAGCTAAGAAACAACTCATAGAATGATATTACAACAGAAAAGCTCATCTGAGATTTTTCAAAATTGGGGACTTCGTTCTTAAGAAAGTCTTTCAATCAACGAATGAAGCTGGTGTAGGGAAGCTAAGTCCAAGTTGGGAAGGACCCTACAAAGTTCGTGGCATTGCTGGGAAAGGTGCTTATGAGCTGGAAGCTATGGACGGCAGGATCTTACCAACCAGTTGGAATGCCGTCTATTTAAAGAAGTATTACTTCTAAGTGAAAGGAATACCCCCGGTCAGGTATCATTACGTTCGATTTTATATTTGAATAGTTAAAATTTTACTAACCGTTTTAGATGATAGGCAAAAAGCTAACCCATCACCAGATGATGATATTAGACCTGCAAAGATTCGAGGAAGTAACTGAATTCCCGGTCTAGGGTTACACTTTCTAATGGACATTTTAAAGGGTTAAGCAGTTATCATCTAAAAACTATATACCCTCGAGTCCCGTATGTTTTTCCTTTTCAGGAAAAGGACCACAAGGAAGGAATAGTCAAGTGCTCGAGATCTCATTCTTCAAAGCTCAAACACTTGGGGGACTATACAGTATGGAAGGAAAAGACGAAGCAAAGAAGACTATCAAAAAGTCAAAGCTCGAGCCTGAGGATCCATCTACCCAACAAGTCAAGTGATACGAGCAAAATCAAAAGAGCCAAAGACTCAAAACATAAAGTCTGATTCAAAAAAACCTTCGAAAATATGTTCGTAAATGTAAATGAATGTTCAGGTTAAAAGGAAAAATATTAGTTACGAGGGAAAAATGCACGTCTTTGTACTTATTCAGAAAACTGTTGTAACTAAAAACAGTTATGGATAAAGATCATCATCTTTGTACTTATTCAGAAAACTGTTGTAACTAAAAATAGTTATGGATAGAGATCATCATCTTTGTACTTACTCAAAAAACTGTTATAAATAAAAAAAATAGTTACGGATGAAAGATCATTATCCTTGTACCTATTCAAAAACCTGTTATAAACAAAAAAACAATTATAAATGAAAAAGCATCACCCTCGTATTTATTAAAAATTGTTGTCAATGAAAACAGTTACGGGTTAAAACCCATACCCTTATAAAAACTGTTATGAACAAAAAATAGTTATTCCCTTGTATTAACTCGAAAAAACTGTTACAAAAGAAAAACAGTTACGAAATACAAGTTTGTATCAAACATGTTAAAAGAAAACAGTTGCAACATGAGTTTTAGACGGTACACGAACACATGTGATATGTTACGAAAGTTCAACACAAAAACTTTCTTCAAAAACATTATTAAAAAGAAATATGTGAAAATTTCCTATCTCTCTATTGCATATTTACACCATTATGAAGTTGAGACATCTTCTTCATTAAGTGTCGATCAAAAAAGGGTCATCTTTCACAAACTGTACCTACTACGAAAAGGTATGGATAATCTAAGCATTTTATATGTAAAACTCAGAGGTAAAACTTAAACCTCAAAAATAAAGCATGCAAAAGACTTAAAAGAGTGAAACAAAAACTCAACAGAAATTAAAGTCATACTTGCATTGATATATCAACGGCAAAATAAACTAAGTATTAACTTAGTCTTAGCCGTATTAAGTTTTTTACATTAGGTGCCCCTAAGTTG
This sequence comes from Nicotiana undulata, assembly GCA_005239495.1. NCBI lineage: Eukaryota > Viridiplantae > Streptophyta > Magnoliopsida > Solanales > Solanaceae > Nicotiana > Nicotiana undulata. The sequence goes on along the minus strand of ML241624.1, from coordinate 68,266 downwards.
TCCGTTGGGGACTTAAAGGATCCAAACTTACCCCGATGGGACTGGGGGTAACCACCAATTGATACAAAGAAAAAAAAAGAGAACCAAGATCTTAAACTTCTTCAGATGGGGGGTTGTCTATACTGGCATGAGGAGCAGCTTGGGATGAAGAGACATGAGCAGAAGGAGCCTCACCTTCAGGTGAAGAGAGATTTTGACCTTGTTGAGACTTCTCAATGGTCTCCTTGGTTTTTGCAATTTCGGCATTTAGGTCAAAACCCTCTTGGCTCATTTCCGTCAATGTATCGAGACGAGAGTTCATATAAGCCCAACTGATATCAACGGCTTCCTTGTCTTCAAGAGCTTCATAATCTTTCTCCCACAACTCAACTTCAGCTCTTAATTCATCCCTCTCAGCCGCGGCAGCATCATGAGAGGCCTTTAAAGGAGCGAAACACCTTTCCAGGAATTGAATTTTCTCCAAAGAGTTGCGAAGATCCTCCTATTTTTGAGTGAGTGATTAAACAAGTTCGCCCGGATACTCCTCCTTCTGGTCCAATAAGGCCTTCAGGCTCCTGATCTCTTCAGAGGCACGGGACAACTGCTCTGCTAATGAGGACTCTAAGACATTCTTATCCTTGCTTGCCTGGTCTGAAGATGCCTTCTCAATGGCCAACTCGGCTTTCATGACCCTCACTTGTCGCTCCAAGGTACACTTCTCCTCTTCCACTGCCTCCATGTCGAGTTGTAAGCTTTTATATTGCTCTTTGCAATTATCTGCCTCAACACGCAACTCCCTTACTTCCTGCTCTGTATGGGAAATCCTCTTCATTAACTTCGTGCCTATAAGATTGATCTACAAAAGCAGATAAATTAGGTACGGCAAGAATGTTTGCAAGAACGAACGAAAGAAAGTATATTTTACCTTTAAAGAAGTATGCACGATCTCATTTTCACATGTAAGGGAACTGTGGTTGTCCAGCTTAGCTCTCTCAGTCAGACCTATTAACAGTTTCAGCCATACATCAGGCTGGCCAGACCTTTTAAAGAGGCTACCCTCTGCGGGAACTTCTATCATCACCTACCCATATCCCCCCTACTGGAAGACCCTACTTCTGCAACAGAAGGCACGAAAGTAGGAACAAATGAGGGAACCACGGGCAAGGAAGTCTGAGGGGCAGAAAAAGCCATGGGAGAGGGAGCAATGACAGGAGCAGTAATAGCCATGGGAGCAGGAGTAATAACAGGAGTAGTTGAGGGAAGTTCTTTAAGAGCATAAGGGGAGAAAATAGCCAGAGGAGCTTCATCAGCAACAGAACCAAAACCTTTACGGAACAGGAGATCCACTGATTCACCCATGGGAGAGGGAGTAGCATCCTCAGGGGAAAAACGTTCAGCTTCAGGCGCGGGAGGATCAATAGCAGGTGTAGACTCGTCGTCAGAGACCACCTTCCTTCTACGTGACCTATGGACTAAAGAACCCTCATCTTCCTCCTCATCTTCTAAGGTCCTTGACCCACTTACTTTTCTCTTTGAAGAAGAGGAGCCTGAAATGATCTCCTGGGCCTCTGCCAAGGACAACTTTGGAGCAGACACGGATGCAGCAGAAGCTCCACGAGCAGGAAACCCTGTCAAATAAAGCTCGAAGGAGGGAAGAAGTAAAAACAAAAACTTCATTTACCGTGAGTCTTAACTCTCCAACCAAACCTCCCAGAGAGGTATTTCGATAGCGTTCTTCCAACGGAGCTATTAACAAAAGTTTTTCTACCCAATCTCAGAAACCGGAGACATTCTCGATGGTTCCCATGATTGGTGCAAAGAGAAGAAACAATTACGGTACAGATAAAGTATCTAAAGAAAAAGGAAAGGAATGTGAGAAAAATTGTACTCACGTGCAAGATTCCACTTCTCAGGGAAGGGAAGATTTTCTTCACCTACTAAACCAGTAGTAGGAACAGCAACATACCGAAGGTACCACCCTCGATCTTTATCGTCATCAGAAGTCACTAGCACCCTCTTGCTCCTAGCCGCGAGAGTAAAAACTCCCTGGCAGAACAGCATTGGAGAATATAGGTGAATGAGATGATGAAAGGTAAAGGGGACCGAAGCTAAGTTAGCCAAATATCTAAGACATGCAACAACTCGCCACACGAGAGGACCGACTTGTCCCAAACAAATTTTAAAGAATCGACAAAACTCGATGATAACTGGGTTGATGGGAGGCTTAAATCCTAATGTGAAGGTATATGTATAAACAAAAGAATACACATCTTTGTAAGAGGTTATTCTTTCATTACCATTGGGAACGACAACAGGAAAATCAGGCTTCCAGAAATAGTCCTTGCGTACAAGAGATAATAAACCTTTAGTAATCTGGGTAGGGTACTTGTCAGCACTGTCAAGAGACGACAATGAAGAAAGATGATCTATAAGGACCTGACTATCCCTAACGAAGGAAAATTCTGCAGGTACTATTTCATCGACCCGCGGCTCACGCAAAGGTTCATTGTGTTCTCTACCTTTAGACGAATATCTAGAAACCCTAGCCCTCGGAGAAGATAAATACCTAGAAGAATGAGGGGGACTAACTTGAGAAGAGGAAGAACCCCTAGAAGAAGTAGAACCTAAACTCCTAAGTCTACCACCTCTTCTACTCCGAGTTGGAGCAGAAGAAAGAGTTAGATCATCTACATTTATGTCTTTCTTGGATTGACTTGAAGAAGACATATTTACAGAGACAAAAAGTTTGCAAACCAACAATGAAGGGTTAGAAGTTTTTCATGAAAGTAAAGCAAGAAAGAGGGGTATTTATGAAGACAACCGTAAAAAAATGGAAAAAATAGTGATGTGAAAGTCATAATTGAAGTTGTCACTTCGTGACTAATGCAGCCGCAAAAGCCCTAAAAGGCGCTGAATAATTGTAGAACCAATCCGGGAATGCTACGTGGCACAAGCATTAAATGGAAGTGACAAGCGATGCCTACATTCAGAGATGGATACAATGTTACAAGGGAAGCGGCGACAAAATATTCCCGCCATAAATGAATATCCACTTACCAAATATTAATCGAAAAATAAATGGTAAGTTGGGGGACTATCTGTATTGGTAAAAAAGAGCTTCACACGTGTAACAAATGTGGTGACTCAGCAATCTATGTGGATTAATGAATACACGACAACAGGACAGGACTCTATGAAAAGGTACGAGGCAAAGAGGCACGGAATAGCACACCCACGGGGTAATTAGCTATGGGAATCTCAACCTGATTGAGAAGATGAAGAGACACGGTCAGAGTGAATCCGGGCAGAATAAAGGGCAAATTCGGAGATCTTCAATTAATGAGTCAGACGTTACACGACCTTCACACAACAGTTACGGTTAATCATTGTAACGTTACATTAATGTCATTATTAGTCATTAATGCTCAATCACTGAAAAGGGTACACGTTATATTAATAAATTCCCTATATAAGGGAGTAAAATATAACTTGTAAGACACATTCGAACTATTATTGCAATACACTTACTTTTTGTGCATCTTATTGCTTTCCATTTACAAGTTTACTTACAATTACTAGTTTATTCTTTGGTTATCAGAAACCCGTGTTCTTCTTAAAATAGCTTTGAGCAAAGATATCAATTCTTTGGTTAAACATTTTATGATATTTTACGGCAAAAAAACTGAAATTCGCGCTGATTTCAAACGTTTTTGTGTTATAGTCCACGCCATCTGCATGAATTCGGGCTACTGTATTCGAATCACCTAACATTTTGTGGTGCCATAAAAATGACCTAATAAACAGTAGTCATGGATTCAGCATGACCATTCCTCTTTTTTGGCATTTTAGGGCCAAAAAACTAAAATTCGGGTAAATTTCCATATTTTCGTGTGCTATAGTTCACTCCATCTGCAGGAATTCGGGTTACCGGATCCGAAACGCATAAAATTTTGCAGGACCATGAAAAATGACCTAATGAAACAATAATTATGGCTTCGGCATACCCCCCCCCCCCCTTGTTTCTTGATATTTTAGGGCTGTAAAATAGGAATTCAGGACGATTTTTTATTTTTCGTGTGCTAATGCCCACACCATCTTCATAAATTCGAGCGGCTTTGAACCACCTAAAATTTTGTGGGCCCATCATAAAAGACACAATGAACAATATTCATCGCTTCTCCATGATTGTTCCTCGTTTTTGGCATTTGAGTGCCATAAAATAGGAATTTTAGGACGATTTCCTATTTTTCGTGTTCTAATGTTCACGTCATCTTCATGAATTCGGGTAATAAGCTCTGAATCGCCTAAAATTATGTAGGTCCATCAGAAATGACCTAATGAACAATACTTATCGCTTTGCCATTACAGTTCTTCATTCTTTGGTATTTTAGGCCCATAAAACATGAATTCAGGATGATTTATATTTTTTTTTGTGATAATATCCACGCAATCTTCATGAATTCGAGCAACAGGCTGCAAATCACCCATAATTTTGCTAGGCAATAAAAAATGACTTAATAAACAATAATCATCGCTTCGCCATGACCGTTCCTCATTTTTTGGTATTTTAGGGCCTTAAAACAGGAATTCGAGATAATTTTTAATATTTTGTGTGCTATTGTCCTTGCCATCTTCATGAATTTGTGCGAAGGGCTTCGAATCGACTAAATTTTATGGGCCAATCAGAAACGACCTAATGAATAATAGTCACTGCTTCACCGTAACCGGTCCTCGCTTTTTTGCGTTTTAGGGTCATAAAATAGAAATTCAGGACAATTTCCAACTTTTCTTATGCTAATGTCCATGCTACCTTCATGAATTCGGACGAGGGGCACCAAATCGCCTAAAATTTTGTGAACCGGTCAGAAATACTCTAATAAATAATCATCATCATTTCACCATGATTGTTTATCATTTTATTTTTATTTTAGGGACATCAAACAAGAATGAAGGATGATTTCCAATTTTTCGTGTGCTAATGCCACGCCATTTGCATGGATTAGGGCGACCGGCTCTGAATCTCCTAAATTTTGTGGGCCCATAAGAAACGACCTAATGAACAATAAGCATCTCTTCTCCATGACTGTTACTCATATTTTGACATTATAGGAATATAAAATAGGAATTTAGAATGATTTCCAACTTTTCGTGTGCTAATGTCCATGCCATCTTCATGAATTCGGGCGCGAGCTCCGAATAGCCTAAAATCTTGTGGGCCTATCAGAAATGACTTAACGAACAATAGTCATTACTTCTCCATGATCATTCCTTGTTTTTGGTATTTTAGGGCCACAAAGCAGGAAATAAGGACGATTTTCAATTTTTCGTATACTAATGTCCACGCTATCTTCATGAATTTGGGCGATGAGCTCCAAATCGCCTAAAATTTTGTTTGCCCATCAGAACAGACTAACAAACAATAGTCATCGCGTCGCCATGACTGTTCCTTGTTTTTAGCGTTTTAGGGCCATAAAACAGGAATTCAGTACGATTTTTAGTTTTTTGTATGCTAATGTCCACGCAATATTCATGAATTCGGGTGATGTGTTCAAAATCGCCTAAGATTTTGTGATCCCATCAGAAACGGCCTAATAAATAATAGTCATCACTTCGCCGTGATTGTTCCTCATTTTTTGAAGTTTTAGGCCAATAAAACAGGAATTCATGCCGACTTTTAATTCTTTTTTGTGCTAATGTCCACACCTTCAACTGAGTTCTCACATCCAGGTTATAGTGTTAGTCGTCGGTACTTGCAGTTGACTCATTTAGACTGGTTAACAAATGAGTTTCTTCCGTATGCCTTGTGTATATGGTTGAAATCGGGTATGTCCGATTTTGTAGACACGAGGAACTGCATCGAGAGTAAGCTCGTAATGGACGAGCTCAAAGACAAAGCATGGAGCATGAAGATCGAAGTGCTCGCTGAAGACCGAGACCGAGCATGATCGACTTCAAGTAAGGCATAATAACGGAATGGCGAGATATTAGCAACCGACCAAAGATCTCGGCAGAAATCCCGAAACAGATCGAATCAAGCGGTTTTGTCACCAATCGTGGGATTTATTTCCGTTATTAAAATTGTACCTTATTTAGGATTCCTCTACTATATAACGAGGGACCCCATTCATTTGTAACACATAATCATTGACTGATAAAAATATATATATGTTTCTCTATTTCCTTTATTGTTCATTACGTTTCTTCACTATTCTTATTATCCAACCTCGAGACCATCTCGAATCGAGGTCGATATGCTGCTATAATTCTGGTTTGGTTTATTTTATTGTTCAATTTATTCATTTAGTTCATTATTTATCAATTTGTATTGGATTAGATCACGTATCCTTAATACCACAATATAAGTTTAATTGTTACTCAAATTTTAGGGTAAACAGTTTGGCGCCCACCGTGGGGCTAAGGATAATAGTGATTATTCAGTACGGATTCTGGTAAAACACACTATTTTACGCTTGTTCTGGTCAAAGAATTTTTGTTTCAGGTTGAAACATGTCAAACTCACAAAACGCATCCACACAGGTGACAATGGCATCGGACTTCACGAGGAAAACAAAAATGTGATTGCTCCAAGAATCGAAGTGCCACAGGCTGATCTCGGAGGAGTACCGCCCATCAACCCAGTCGATGTCAGTTCGCACGTTGCTCTGAATGCGGACTTAAGCACAGATCTCAAGGGGAGTGTACGCAAAGAAGGACGATTTCAAGGCCGAGGTACACATGGCAGAGGAGACGAAAGAGTCAGTCTCCAAGTGATATTCGAAATGCTTCAGGATCAACAAGCTGCCATTGCTTAGTTACAAAATCAGCCTAGAGCTCCAAATAGGGTCGAGCCGGAGATTACTCGCTGTACCGATCCAGTACCAGAAATATCGAGCGATAACATCGGGGACGATCCTGTTGTAATGAAAATGCTCGAGGATCTCACCAAGAGAATTGAATCATGAAAGAAGAAAATCGAATCCAATGATAAAAAGGTGGAGACTTACAACTCCCGAGATGACCATATACCGGGGGCACCACCGACCTTGAAAGGAATGGATTCGAAGAAGTTTGTACAAAACCCTTCCCTCTAAGTGTGGCTCTGAAGCCCATTCCAAAGAAGTTTCGTATGCCTGACATACCCAAATATAACGGGACCACTAGCCCAATGAGCATGTTACCTCTTACACATGCGCCATTAAGGGTAATGATTTGGAGGACGACGAAATCGAGTATGTGTTGTTGAAAAAGTTCAGAGAGAACCTGTCAAAGGGAGCAATGATTTGGTATCACAACCTGCCACCAAATTCCATCGATTCATTCGCCATGTTGGCGGATTCTTTCGTAAAAGCGCACATCGGAGCCATAAAGGTCGCAACAAGAAAATCAGACCTCTTCAAGGTAAGACAACGGGATAATGAGATTCCAAGGGAGTTCGTGTCCCGATTTCAAATGGAGCGCATGGAGTTTCCACCGGTAACAGATGATTGGGCCGTTCAAGCTTTCACCCAAGGATTGAATGAACAGAGTTTGATAGCGTCACGTAAGTTGAAACAAAATTTGATCGAGTATTATGCTGTAACTTGGGAAGATGTACATCCAAATAGCTCGACAGGAAAAAATCTGGGATGCCGACAGGGATCCAAGGTCAAACAAAGACCGATACCAACCATATGTTGCAGATTGAAGAAATAGCGGTCCGGGATGCAATTCCACACGGAATGATCGAAGAAGCGATCGAGGACAAAATTCTCGGGGACTTATGAGTAAAACTGGTTTTGATAAGTATGAAGATCCCACAGAGGCACCTCGGCTATCAGAATACAATTTTAGCGTCGATGCATTAGGACTAGTATCGGCTATCGGAAGGATCAAAAACACTAGGTGGCCCAAACCCATACAAACTGATCCTTTTCAAAGGAACCCAAATTTAATGTGCAAGTATCATGTCACACACGGTCATAGGGTCGAGTATTGTATGCAATTGAGGGAGGAGGTAGCCCGTTTATTCAACGAGGACCACCTTCGAGAGTTCCTCAGCGATCGAGCTAAGAATCATTTCAGGAAAAGGAACGCTAATAGGAAGAATGAACAAAAAGAACCTCAACATGTCATTCATATGATCGTCGGCGGGGTAGACGTTCCACAAGGACCCGTATTCAAATGCACTAAAGTGTCTATCACTAGAGAGAAACGGGCCCGAGATTATGCGCCCGAAGGCACTTTATCATTCAATGACGAAGAAGCAGAATGCATTTCTCAGCCACACAACGACGCTCTGGTAATTTCTATCTTACTAAATAAAGTTCAAGTTAAGCGTGCTTTAGTGGATCCAGGTAGCTTGGCAAACATCATCAGATCGAGGGTCGTGGAGCAACTCGGCCTGCAGGACCAAATAGTACCTGCAGCTTGGGTCTTGAGCGGATTCAATGCGGCCAATGAAACAACTAAAGGGGAGATTATCCTACCGGTAAACGTGGCTGGAACCATCCAAGATTCCAAATTCCACATAATCGAGGGCGACATGAGATATAATGCACTACTCGAAAGGCCTTGGATCCACAATATGAGGCAATACCGTCGACCCTCCACCAAATGATAAAATTCCCATTGACGGATGGTGTAAAAATGGTATACGGGGAACAACATGATGCAAAGGAAATGTTTGCGGTCAATGAAGTAACACTGATCTCGACACTATCAACCTCGGAAAGATCGAGCACCAAAGGTAAATAGGCAGCCAAATAGCAATCACCGCCCCCACCCTCGATCAAATCGGAGAAGCAGGAATAGATGAAGAAGAAGAGGAGGATTTTCTAACCCCCCGAACCTTTGTTGTTCCCGAAGATTTGGATGCCAGCAAATCAACAGTCGAAGAGCTGGAATAGGTTATATTGATCGAGTATCTGCTCGAGCGAAAGGTATACCTGGGAACGGGGTTAACTCCCGAACTTAGGAAAAAACTTATTCAATTTCTTATTGATAACATAGACTATTTTGCATGGTCCCATTTAGACATGACAGGGATCGTACCGGAGATAACAACGCATCGACTAAGCCTGTACCCCAAAGTCAGACCGGTGAAGCAAAAGAGAAGGCCCTAGTCCGAGGTAAAGCACACCTTCATAAAGGATGAGGTAACTAAACTTCTCAAGATAGGGTCCATTCGGGAGGTGAAATACCCCGAATGGTTAGCTAATGCAGTTGTAGTCCCTATAATCAAGAACAAACTTAGAATGTGTGTAGACAACAACAACAACAACAACAACAACAACAACTACCCAGTAAAATCCAACAAAGTCGGGTATGGGGAGGATAATGTGTACACAGACCTTACCCCTATCCCGATAGGGCAAAGAGGTTGTTTCCAATTGACCCTCGGCTTAGGAAGACGGAAATAAAAAAAAGAAAAGACAGTTCATTAGTAATTTCAGCAGAAATCGTAGAAATAGTAACACAAGCATAAAAACCATAAGATAGAATGTGTGTAGACTATAAGGACTTAAGCAAAGCATGTCCCAAAGATTCTTTTCCACTGCCTAACATCGATTGCATGATCGATGCCACAGCCGACACATTGTTTGTCACCAAGTATGGAACATATTGCTACAATGTCATGCCCTTCAGGCTAAAAAAATGTAGAATCTACTTACCAACGCCAAGTAAATAAAATGTTCGAAGAACAAATTAGTAAGTCAATGGAAGTTTATATTGATGACATGCTAGTTATTTCCCTGCGCGTAGAGGACCATTTGGCTCATTTTCAGGAAACGTTCGAGATCTTAAGGAAATATAACATGAAGCTCAACCCCGAGAAATGTGCTTTCGGGGTCAGTTCGGGCAAATTCCTTGGCTTCATGGTATCAAATCGGGGGATTGAAATCAACCCCGATAAAATCAAGGCCATAGAAGACATCGCCGTCGTAGATAGTGTAAAAGTTGTACAAAGGCTGACTGGACGAATAACTACCTTGGGTCGATTCATCTCAAGGTCATCGAATCGAAGCCACAAGTTTTTCTCTCTAGTCAAAAAGAAGAACGATTTCGCATGGACTCCGGAGTGTCAACAGGCATTGGAAGATTTGAAGCGATACCTATCGAGCCCAACACTGCTTCACACTCCGAAGGAAGATGAGAAATTTTACTTGTACTTGGCAGTATCCGAAATCGCGGTAAGTGGTGTCCTAGTTCGAGAAGATCAAGGTACGCAATTTCCTGTTTACTAGTCGAACCTTAGGAGAAGCAGAAACTAGGTACTCACACTTAGAGAAATTGGCAGTCGCGTTGATAAGCGCTTTTAGAAAATTGAAACCATATTTTCAATGCCACCCCATATGTGTATTAACCACTTACCCACTCCGTAATATTTTGCACCAGCCTGAACTATCGGACCGATTGGACAAATGGGATGTCGAACCTAGTGGGTATGATATTGAATATCAATCCCGAACGGCCATCAATTCTCAAATTTTAGCGGACTTCGTGGCTGATTTCATACCAAACCTCGTACCTGAAGTTGAGAAGGAACTCTTAATGAAATCAGGTACATCATGGGGGGTCTGGACCCTTTTCACAGATGGTGCTTCGAATGTGAAGGGGTCCGGGATAGGCATCGTTTTGAAGCCACCCACAGGTAGCACTATTAGACAATCCATCAAAACTTCTTAATTGACTAACAACGAGGCCGAGTATGAGGCCATGATTGAAGGTCTCGATCTAGTTAAAAGCTTGGGAGCAGAAGTCATTGAAGCTAAGTGCGACTCTTTACTGTTGGTGAACCAGGTGAATAAAACCTTCGAAGTTCGAGAGGATAGAATGAAAAGGTATTTGGGAAAATTGCAGGTAACTTTGCGCCGTTTCAAGGAATGGACTCTACAAAATGTACCTCGAGAAGAGGTCGATGCACTTGCAAAATTGGGGTCATCGATCGAGGAAGATGAGATCGGCTCGGGGACTGTCGTCCAACTCTCGAGATCCGTAATCGGGGAGGGACATGCCGAGATAAATTCTACGAGCTTAACCTGGGACTGGAGGAATAAATACATCGAGTACTTGAAGAATGGAAAGCTCCCATCGGACCTTAAAGAATCGAGGGCCCTACGAACTAAAGTTGCTCGTTTCACACTGGCAGAAGACGGAACATTATATAGAAGGACATTCGATGGACCATTGGTAGTATGTTTGGGACCAAAAGACACCGATTATGTTTTATGAAAAGTCCATGAAGGAACTTTTGGCAACCATTCCGGCACCGAGTCACTAATTCGCAAAGTCATTAGAGCAGGATACTACTGGGATAGCATGGAAAAAGACTCTAAGGAGTTTGTTCGAAAATGCGACAAGTGTCAAAGGTTCGCACAGATGATCCACCAGCCCGGAGAAAAACTTCACTCGGTCTTATCCCCATGGCCATTCATGAAATGGGGGGTGTACATTGTCAGCCCTTTGCCATCGGCCTCAAGTAAAGCTAAATTCATTTTGCTTATGACTGAGTATTTCTCTAAATAGGTTGAAGCACAGGCTTTCGAGAAATTTAGAGAGAAAGAGGTTATAGATTTCATCTGGGAGCACATCACATGTCGATTTGGGATGACCACTGAAATAGTATGCGACAATGGTAAATAATTTATCGGCAGCAAAGTAACGAAATTCCTTGAAGACCATAAAATAAAAAGGATATTGGCGACACTGTATCACCCTAGCGGGAACAGACAGGCCGAATCGACAAACAGGACTATCATCCAAAACCTGAAGAAAAGGTTGAACGAAGCTAAAGAAAAATGGAGAGAAATTCTACCTGAAGTCCTTTGGGCATATTGAACAACATCGAAGCCCCACACAGGAGCAACTCCGTTTTCCTTGGTATATGGCTCTGAAGCCTTGATTCCAGTCGAAGTTGGAGAACCCAGCGCCAGGTTTCGACATGCAACAGAGAAATCGAACCACGAGGCTATGAGTACTAGCCTCGAATTATTAGAATAAAAATAAGAAGATGCACTCGTTAGAATGGTTGCACAAAAGCAACGAATCGAAAGGTATTACAATAGAAGAACCAACCTTCGCCACTTCAGAGTCAGGGACTTAGTCCTGAGGAAAGTCACCATAAACACTCGAGATCCTAATGAAGGGACGCTCGACCTGAATTGGGAAGGACCCTACCAAGTCCTCGATATAGTCAGAAAAGGGTCTTACAAACTCGGGACGATGGACGGCGAACCGCTACCAAACAACTGGAACATATCACTTCTCGAACGATATTATTGTTAAGGTATGAATTTCTCCTTTCGTTCATTCATATATATATATTCTACGCTAACCCATTGCAGGAGTTCGACCAAAGATATCGAGACCTCAGGCTTTAACGTATGCGTTGCACTCTTTTTCCCTTAGATCAATTTTCATCCCAAATCGGTTTTCCGGCAAGGTTTTTAACTAGGCAACATTTATGTGCTAGCTGAGGACAATTCAACAGTATCCAAGTCTTCTTTGCAATCAACCTCGAATACTGGGGCGCATCACCCTCGAATACTTGGGCACATCACCCTCGGATGTCATATGTTCGAGAAAGGTACTTCGTGTCAAAGGGCCTCGATAGGGGAAACTTTGTAATGGGCCAAATGCTCGAATGAACCGTGTCTATATAGGTTAGTCGAGTCCTGATGGCAAAACATGTACGCATGTATAAATTATTCAAAGAAGCATTCTTTCTTTATCATACATCTCGTGTCTCACAGCAAATTCTCTACTAAGCAAATCTCGTACTTATGATTTTGTGAGAAATGGCTCAAGAGCCAAGTCCAAATATACCTCGAATACTCGGGGATTGCCATCGATGATAGGCATATTCGAATTATCTAAACTCAAAGTCACAAGACCTCAAAGAGGCACCCCTCGATATATAGGCCACGACCACCATTCTCGGGGACTAACATTTCGAACTTGTCGGGAAATAAGCCCAAGAGGCATACCTAAAGGCTATGGCCAAATTAAAGGCTACAGCCAAAATAACGCGGCTCGGAGACGTCCGAATTCTGCAATAACAATAGGCCTTCAGATTTTTTGAAAAACTGGTTTTAAAAGGCTACCCTCGGCAAATAACCGAAAGGGACTTCGATAAAACCAGCCCTCGAGAAACCAAAAAGGCTGCGATAAAACTAGCCTTTGAAAATCCTTAAGAGGTATCAAACTATCTTAACACAAACTTGCTAAGGCACAAAAAGCAAAGTGGTTTCAATTGACATCGGACCCTCAATAAACCCAATGGGTAAAACAATACATGTTAAGGCATAAGACATTTTTACTAAGTCTTTAAGACGAAAGGGGGAAAAATAGCCATCTATTAGAGGCCATATCGGCCCAATCTAAAGAGCTTAAGGGCCAATACAATTAGAGTTCGAGACCTTGTTCTCGCTCAATTCGAACCTAAGGGTGCCACTATTCCGAGCTAGAATAAAGTCGACTTTAATATAGCTCGAAGATTCATCATAAAACCTTAAGGGGTATGTTACTGTAAGTTCAAAACTTACCCATTACTTGATAAAAATCCTAAGGGTTTGTTCTATTCTGAGTTAAAAACTTACTCGAACTCAATTATAAAGACAGCGCAGTCATGGAATCAATAAAGCCATCCGAAATCTTGAACATATTATTGAGCTCGCGGACTCTCCTTTACTTACCAAAAACCTAAGGGTTTGATTTAAGTTCGAGTTAGTGTTCATTCAACTACAAAGGCTACAACAACAAAATTTTCACAAGGCAAAAACAATGTAGAAATTTTCACGAATTTGAGACAAAACGGATAGAAAAGGAATTTTATTTATATAGAAGGTATTTACAAAGACCACATAGGGTCTTGAACAAAAAACAAAGAAAAAATGCGGAAGAATAAAAAATCCTAAGTGCCTAGTCCGCTTTGGGAGCCGCATCCTCGTGGGCTTCATCCTCATCTCCTCCGCTCTCGGATCTACTCGCGGAGTCTTCATCGTCATAGAGTAAAGTTTCAACCTTGTCCTCCAAAACTTTTGCACTCTCGATATCAGCCTAGAGGTCGAAGCCACGAGCATGTACCTCCTCAAGAGTCTCTCTCTCCGGGATTGGCGCCTAGCATGATCGACATCACACGATAATTTGACTTCAGCAGCAACAGAGATCTCATGTGCCCGAATGTTGGAAGCTTCGGCGTCGGCTCGGTAAGAGGCCACAAGAGCCTTCATCTCAGAATTAGCCTTTGCAAACTCAGCGGCCAACTTAGCCTCGAGCTCCTCAATCTTCTGGGCCTTTGGAGTTGACGCTCGACCGAAGTCAGTTGGGCTCGAACTGCGTCTTTCTCCGATGTGAGTTGATCCATGTTCTGCTTCCATCTCAGAGTCTCTGCCTCCTTCATCTTGACCTCCTCTCGAAGTTGTTCGAACAATTCGCCCTTCTGTTGGGCCTGCAAAATCAAAGTGTCAATCACCAATGTCATGTTGATACATAACAAACTCCCAAAAGGTTATATTACCCGTTCGATGAGCTCGGTCTATTGCCGATGAGCCCTTATCAGTTTGGCTCGGAGGCTCCTGATATCCTCTTCTTTTTGTACATAGAGGAGTTTGAGGTCATCTCTCTCCTCCACGAGCTTCTTGAGTTTGGCCTCACATCGGGTCAGCTCAGCTCGGGATTTGGAAGATGCTTCTCGATGGAGCGCCATGGCGTGAACACAAAGGAGGAAATCAGACTTGGAGAAATGAGAATAAAACACAAGCATAATTATGAAGGCACTTACTTGTTTCAGAAGTCGCTGAGCCTAAAAAAAATGAGCGATGCATCCAGGTTGGGACCATCATCGACCCCTGTGAAGCATCCTTGGAATATATCATTCCCTACGTGGGTCGTCCCCTCATCGGGAGTCTACATAGCCCGAGCATCTTGAAACTGCCCTTCGGAGAACGTAGGGTCGGGCGGCGAATTGTCAATATTAATTGTCCTAAGAGAGTCACTTGGGACATTCTCTTCTTTTTGAAGGGCCTCAGAGCTAGACCCTTCAGGAATAGTCGCCGGTTGTTCATCACGGCGGAGGGCGTTATCGGCACTCGAAGACTCGGGGACTATGCTCGGACCTTCTTTCGAGATTTCCTCCGTCCAAGATTGAACCTTTTCGACCACCACCAGCTCAGCAATCTTCAAGGATTTAGTGTTTCCCCTCTTCCGAGCTATCAACAAGCAGTCGGCATCCTCTCCTTCCTCGTTCCCCTCCTAAAGTTGTTGGACAGCATTGGCAGATAAGACTGCATGATCACTCTTTGATTTTTGAGCCCTACTTTTCCTGGGCTTTGGGGTATCTGGAGGCAAGGCCCTTTTCCTCTTCTTCTCTTTGGTGGGCTTCGGAACCTCTTCTTCCCCAGGTGGAGGTGGCCTCATGACAATGTTTTCTCCGAGACCTGTATGAAGAGAAACTGAGTTAAAAAGAAGTATTTTACAGGGAAGCATCAACGTACAGACAAAGGAACTCACCGTGGTTTTTAGCCTCCCACCGACTACGCTTAGCATATGAAGAGGTGGAGGCCAGTTGTCGAACCCAGCCTGCGAGGTATGGAATCTCACCAGGAAACCAAGGGGAAGTTGCATCATGAAAAAGAACTTAGATCAAAAATGAATAAAGAAAGCAAAACGGTAAACACCGTTGATGAGATTGTACTTACGTTTCATGTTCCATTCCTTGGGGAATGGCATTTTATGAGTGGGGATCATATCGTAGGTCTTGATTCGGACAAATCGGCCCATCCACCCTCGATCCTTGTCCTCGTCTATGCTCGAGAACAGTACTTTTATGGCCCGATGCTGGAGCATTATCAACCCACCTCGATAAACACGATAGTTGTATCCTGGTCAGATGGTCGAGGGTGAAAGACATCCCCTCGACCTTGGTCGAAAAGAATCTGAGAAGAATGATAATGCACCAAAAGGAGGGATAGATCTAGCCAAGGGTTACCCGATATTGGCGACAAAAATCAAGTATGACCGGATCCACGGGGCCCAATGTGAAAGGGTAAGTGTACACACTTAAAACCCCTTTAACATGGGCAGTGATGTCCTCCTCGGGGGAAGGAATCATCACCTTTTTGTTGTCCCAGTGACAGTCCTTTTTCACATGTTCGAGATCGTCTTCAGATATCGAACAGATGTATCTGTACATGGGTTCACATTGTCCAGGAATTGGGGAAGGTTTTTCGACTTTGAAGTCGGAAGTCAGTTCGCATGGACCAGGAACGCACTCTTCAATACGAGGCTCCACCGGCGTTTTATCATCGGCCGACCGCGATAAGGAGGCTTGTTCTTTTTGAGGGACAATCTTTGATGTTTTAGTCATCGCTATACGAAGTTCAAGAAAGAAGAATAAATTGATGTCATGGTAAACACAAACTGACAAAGAAGATGAACTTGAAGAGAGTAGAGAAGCTTGTAGATATTTGGAAAAAGGTTTTGGAAGTAAAGTTTGAAAAGATTGTGAAATTGATCTATTTATAGTGGCCATTTCAACAGTTTGAGAGCGCTAGTGGCCGACCATCAGCTTTCGTTAATTAATGACCTGGGAAACTGTGTAGACACAACCCTTCAATCACTTCTATCGCTAATGTCATGGGGTTGACGTCATGGTCGAGGTGTTAGAGAATCGAGGCTCAAATCGTTTCTTATCGTTTTACTCTAAGAAACGCAGGGACTATCTGTATACGGTTGAAATCAGGTATGTCTGATTTTGTAGACACGAGGAACTGTCTCGAGAGTAAGCTCGTAATGGACCAGGCTCGAGCTCGATGACAGAGCATGGAGAATGAAGATCGAAGTGCTCGCTGAAGATCGATACCGGGCATGATCGACTTCGAGTAAGGCATAATAACGGAATGGCAAGATATTAGCAACCGACCGAAGATCTCGGCAGAAATCTCGAAACAGATCGAATCAAACCGTTATTGACACGAATCGTGGGATATATTTTCGTGATTAGAATTGTACTTTATTTAGGATTCTTCTACTATATAAAGAAAGACCTCATTCATATGTAACACATAATCATTGAATGATAAAAAATATATATGCTGCTATATTTCCCTTATTGTTCATTACTATTCATTATTTTTCTTCGATGTTCTTATTATCCAACCTCGAGACCATCTTGAATCGAGGTCGATACGTTGTTATAATTCTGGCTTGGTTTATTTTATTGTTCAATTTACTCATTTAGTTCATTATTTATCAATTGGTATTGGATTAGATCACGTACCCTTAATCCCACAATATAAATTTAATTGCTACTCGAATTTTACGGTAAACACCTTGTCTCCATGAGCTCTTGCTCTTCTAGTCTATATGTGATCATTTCTGCTGCTATGTCCTTTGTGAAATCCGTTCCTGTGTTTGGATTTTAAAATTTTGGCATCTTTTTTGCTTGAAAAGTTAGTTTATTTTGTCAACTATCTTCTTCTTGTGGCAGTGTCAAATATTCTTTTTTTTCTTCTTTTGGCTCAGTGATTCCTTGCATGGTTCCTTTACATGCTTTTTAATGATTTTGGCAGGTCGAGAGGTGGAACGAGCAGAGGGAAAATGGAACTTTTCCAGGGCCTCTTTGATATAACCACATATAAGTTTGTCATGAAAGTTTCAAACATGTAAGAGGCTTATTCTGAAGTATAGGAGATCAATAAGGTAGTATAGTGGTTTATCCTTTTGGAATATTGGTCTAACTAGTCACTTAAAAAGGCTGGAACTTTATATATTTTCTGATTTGTCATTTTCTTTAACTTTTATTCTTATTCTTTGAATGGTCAAAGAAATGCTTGTTTACTTTCTACCTTTGTTTTTACTGTGGGGAATTGGTCTAGCTCTTCCATTCAGAAAGACAAATTTTTAGTAAAACCAAACAGGCTTGACAGTTATAACTCTGTTTTCAAGAAAATTTTGGAGGCAGGGGAGAGGGGTGGTGGAGATGGGAGGTTTGGTCAAGTGCTTTTGTAGGCGTTTGGACATAAGAATTGTAAAATTCGAAAAAATGGTGAAAATTATTTTTCAAGTGAAAATGGTATTTGAAATTTAGAGTTGTGTTTGGACATAAATTTTAGTTTGGTTTTTTTTTTTTTTTTTTTTTTTTTTGAAGTTTTGTGAGTGATTTGAGTGAAAATTTTGAAAAACAGCATTTTGCAACAAAATGCATCTTCAAGTGAAAACTGAAAATTTTATGAACAAACGCTGATTTCGAAAAAAATAATTTTTTTTCGGAAAAATCTTCCATCAAATTTTATGTCCAAACGGGCACTTTGGAACTAGATAAGGAAAGTGGTACAACTCCAATGCAAGCAAGTGTTGTCCATTATTGCATGAATGCTTCTGTAAGAGTTACATGTCCTCCATGCACAAAGATCTTTTGTATTCTTTCTGTTTTGTTTTGCTGAGGCCTGAGGGGTGCTACTGGGGAGAGTTACGGGATTATGCTAATAGGGTGCAAGGGCGAGTTCTGCGAGTTTATCTAAACTTTGTTTTTAGCTCGAACCATAAATATTATATGCAACAAAATAGGAAATACATATATATATATTTATTTAGAACTCATTAACTTTAGATCCTGAATTCGTTGGGCGGAAAGGTTACCTTTTTTACTCTTTCATTGATCTATAGTAAGCTAGAGAAATGAGAGACTGATATTCTTGTTTTCATGAAGCACTCGGAGTATTATATACTAGGACAATTTGATGTGTCTAACTCTTACGTTCATTCCAATGAGAAGACAACTCATATATAATATAATGGGTTTTCTCAGCCAAAATTGTCTAATCAAATCATAAGAAATGGTAGTTCTTCCCTACCTTATGTTGGAATTAGGTGGAAACAAGAAGATAGGTGCCAAATGAGTATTGTAATTAATTATTAAAACACTCTTTGAAAAAGCTCTTTGGTCCTCTTTTCGAAATTGTATCCATCCATTCAAATATATTCAGAAAGTACACAATTCAACCGTTACAAACATTGGCTCTTTTAATTTATTGTATATTAGGAGACAAATAGGTTTTAGGAAAAATATAATTTATGAGAATATCTCGGTGGTTAGAAGGATTTTATTCGAATTATAATCTCGAAAGTCCTAATCTACAACTTCTAACAGATGTTCTTGCAAATGTTCTGAATAGGGGTGTACATGGATTGTGTTGGTTCGTTTTTTATCAAAAATCGAATCAAACCAACTATATATATCGGTTTGGATTGATTCGGTTTTGTAGGATTTTTTGTGTTTTCGGGTTTTTTGTTAATTACATATTATTTCAAAACTTTGTTAAATATTTGATAAGTAAATATCTATTTAGTAAAAATATATTTAAAAAATTAACAAACATATTATCGATTAATATATTCTTATGGGAGAATTCTATTAGTTACACATAATAGTTACTACTAATTTTTTAGTCGTCTGACAATAACTTTTTGTTGATATACACTTTGAAGTTAACCAAATTTAATAATTAAACATAAGAATCAATATGATACCTAAATATTAATAATCACTTCACATTAGAAAAAGATATAACAGTTTAATAGATCTTAACATATGATATAAATATGGAAGAACAAAGAGATAGACACATTTCATTAATACTTGATAAGAAAGTGATCATTCAACCCATTATTTAAGGGCAATAAATATGGAGCACTTCATATTGTATTAAAATTTATATCCCGCAAGAGAATCTCAAATATTTCTAGACATTCTTTAAAGAAAATTTTATATAAAATTTTAAAATTATATATATAAATTATATATTTATATGTCGGATTGGTTCGGGTTTCTTTTACTCAATACCAAATCAAATCGGATATTTTAATCAATTTGATTTGACTTTTTCAGTATGATGCAGTTTTTCGATTCGGCATGTACCCTAGTTCTTGAAAAGCACAACATAAAGAACGAATTTCCATTTTCTCCCTTTGGACATATTCAATGTGCATGAACCTTGTTAGAAATATAATAATGTTTCGTAATCGCCAATCTTTCTTTCCCTTTCATTTATATTTTAATAAAACATAGATATATCATATATGGGATAGATAGTATAGTACATATTAGCCAAAATGCATTACTGGAACAAGTTTTTTCTGGACCGAGTTATTTTGAGTTGTGAAGCAGATGATAGAAATTAATATTACCCATTTATACTTGACAATTGACATTGAAGAATTCCTGTTATTTGGTCAAGTGGCTACTTCCACCATCATTTTGTTAATTGATTTATACGTTTTCAATAACTTATAAATATCAAAAAGGAAAAGGAGAGAAAAATCTCCCTCTCACAATCAAACACAACCACCCTTTGGACAGATTCAATGTGCAATATCCTTTTGGAAATGAAATGTTTGGTAATCGTCTATTTGTCTTTCCTTTTCCATCTACCGTTTTAATATACTCATAAATTGTCCTCTTTAATTCTAATCTAATATAGAAAGCGAAATACAAATATACACTTTCCCAGTTATAGCAAAAAAATGATGTGTTAGTTATATACTTGGATAATTATCTAATATAACACCTTAATGTCACGTCCTTAGTCTTTGACTAAGTACACGTACGTGCGGCACTTGATAAGTCGCTCATGATTTTGCACAACTTGCTCACGTTCTTGCTATGCCAAGTCAGCTCTACCACACTAAAGATCGCTAAGGGAATGTTAGAACACAGGAGAATTGCCAAAGGAAGCTTTTGTATTAGAGAACTTGATTAGGTTGTTTGTTGAATTACAAATGAATATCCCTCTTTATATACGAGTCTCCTAGGGGCTAGTGAGTAAATAAAAATTATTACATGAGTCCCTTATTATATACAAGTAAGCCCCCTTTCTAGAACTCTCTATATAGCTCGACGCTTCCAAGTACTTCCCTAACAATTCCATAAGGTTCTAGGGTCTTCCTAGGGAAAACCTATATTTTCGTAGAACCTTCCTATAAGTGCAAGCCTATTTCCTATGTAAGTTTTCGATATGACAAAAATATATGACAAGTGGCACTTACGTGGCATGATAATGTGGCGGTTCATGACACTCTCCCCCAACCAATTGTGTGCCGCCCTCGGCATAAACCATCGATACGTACGTGCGCACCTCGCCTTGGTGTTGCTGGTAATCTTTGTCCATTAGACATGATGCCTTATGAAGCGGTTCACCTTCCCATGTCACAAGGTATTGACCACCTTTCTTTTTGCCATGTTTGTACTTTGGACGTCTAGTAATGTTGGCCTCGATCCTCCGCCCATCGGATGCCTCTCCTTGCTCTTGGCCTGAATCTCCCCATGACTCAACCAAGTCTAGCAGCTTCTCAAGCATCGGGTTTATGCTTCCACTCCCTATTTGGTTTCCCTCCGTGGTCACAACCTTACTGGCAAACTTGACCCCTCTGTTTGGTGCATCGTCCAAGTCTGATATCGTGCCATCACTTTGTATCTTACCATCTTCTTCAACTATGTCTGCCCAACTTTTCTTGCTGCCACCATGCTCCATTTGCATAGAGCCAAGATAGGTTTTGGAATCCTCTACTTTAGGCTTAGATTCCAAGCGCATCCCCCCAATACAGGCGGTCCCTCCTGTGTCACCCTTGTGTGCCTGAGCAAACTTCTCGACCATTGCTACAAGCCTCCCTAAATCTGGGCATTCACTTGCCCGATATGATCCTTTACAGAAGTAGCATCCTCCCTTAGGCACGTACTCGCTACCATTTTTAGGCCCCTTGTCGTTTCTCTTGGACCCCTATCCATTATGGGATGGCCCCTTGCCATTACCCTTGTATACCTCGGCTATGCCTTTCCCATTGTCCTCATCACGATCTCCCTCATACCTCTTGGCGTTGCCTTCTTTGGTCTTGGAAGGCTCCATCTTGAAGTCAACAAGTGACTTGGCTACCCCTCTGGCCTCGTTCACGTTGGCTACTTGATGTTAACTTCTGTTTTACCCAATTTCGCAACTCATCCAAGAAGTATAAGAGAGAATATTCCTCGGACAATGACATGATTTGCATCATTAAGGTAGTGAACTCGCGCACATACTCCCGAATTGTGACCGTATGTCGGAGCTCTTTTAGCTTCCGCCTAGCCTCATACACCACATTCATCGGGTAGAATTGCTTCTGCAACTCCTTCTTGAACTGCTCTCACGTCTCAATCATGCATAGTTCTTTTTTCCATGTTAGCACACTTCAGACGCCACCCCAGCACGACAAACTAGGTCAAGAACATTGAGGCGTTGCGTACCTTAACAACGTCGTCATCCACCCTGACTACCTCAAAGTATTTGTCCATCCTCCAAAGTAAGTCAGCGGTCTCGCGTGCGTACCGTGCACCGCATACTGCTTTCGCTTAGGGACCTTCATGTTGGTCCCTTCTGCAAGTACCAATAGCCCTTGGTAATTTCGATCATGGTTCTTTACAAAACTTCCTTCTAGCAATCTGTTGTATTCTTTCTAACATTCCTTGGTCATAACATTTGCTCTGATACCATGTTGTCACGTCCTTAGTCTTTTACTAAGTACACGTTCGGCACTTGATAATTCGCTCACGATTTTGCACAACTTGCTCACATTCTTGCTTTGCCAAGTCAGCTTTACTACACTAAAGTTCGATGACGGAATGTTAGAACACAGGAGAATTGCCAAAGGAAGCTTTTGTATTAGAGAGAACTTGATTTGTTTTTTTGTTGAATTAAAAATTAATATCCCTCTTTATATACTAGTCTCTTAGGGGCTAGTGAGTAAATAAAAAATTATTACATGAGTTCCTTATTATTTACAAGTAAGTCCCCTTTCTAGAACTCTCTACATAGCTAGAATCTTCCAAGTACTTCCCTAACAATTCCATAAGGTTCTAGGGTCTTCCTAGGGAAACCTATATATTTTCCTAGAACATTTCTATAAGTGCAAGCTTATTTCCTATGTAAGCTTTCCATATAGAAAAAATATATGACAAGTGATACCTATGTGGCATGATGATGTGGTGGGTCATGACATTAAAGACTATAATAATGCGACTTTTTGTTAGATGGATTATTATTATACTCTTACGCTGATATTTATTTATACTGCATTAGAGAGTTGTACAAATATGCTTATATTCTTGTATAAAGGACAACTTGTAATTACAAAACCCTTACCCTATTTAGGGTAAGCACAACAGTTATACCAATTCTCTCATGGTATCAAAGCCAAGAGGAGATCCTAAGTATTAATCCCCTCATTGCCCGGTATTTCTCTCTCTGACGACTTCATTTTCCCGCTGCTTCGCTGATGTTCTTCTATGTTCTCTGCTGCTACAGGCACTTTGTCGGCGTCGGTTCCTAATAATTCCTTCTAATTCTTTATCATATTTTCTTATTCACGTTGACATTAGGGTAAGCACAATTGTTGTACTAATTCTATCAGCAATATAAGATGACAGACTAAAAAACTGCAATGTGTATTCCTAAAACTTATTGGAAGAACAATTGATTCACTATATAGCATTAGATGTTTTCTCGTATTACAATGGGTTTTAAATGGTTATTTAACGAATATTTTATACTATTATGGAGTAATAAAATGTTAGCTAATTTGATGTAACATAATAAATTAATATTGAAGTACTCCCTCCGTTATTTTTACTTATCCACTTTAGAATTTTCACGCCCTTAAGAAATAATAATTATTGTATGTAGTTTATCATACACCCCTTAATAATGATAGTATTTCAAAAAGTTTTGAAAAATAAATTGAGGAATGAGTATTAATGATAAGTGTAAAACTAAAAAAAGAATTATTTTTCTCTTACAAGTAAAAGTGAAAATATATTTTTAATATAATTTACAACGAGAGGGAGTACTATACACATTATAATCTTAAATTGCAGCACATAGAAGCCATGAATAGGTTATTGTTTGGGACGTGTGAAAATTGGTATTTGTGCGTATACTGCTCAGTTCTTTAGTTTGTTGCTTGAGTATTAGTAAAACTCTTATAATAATGTGGCATGAATTTCTCAAATTTTTCCTAGCTGTCTTTGGTCAAACCTAAGGGGATAAAGAATGTGCAATATTTCTGCAATAATTTAAGCCAAGTCCTGGTCAAACAATAGAGAAAAATATACTTCCTTTGGTTGTCTTTGCACATATTAAGAAAATTATATTTTAGCATTAATTAATAATAAAATTAATTATATTAATCTTAAATGTTCATTAAAAATATAACACATACTCATAGGTTTTTTACTCCGATAGCAAATTTGAAAAAAAAAAATTAATTCTTTCTTGATAGATGAAAAAATTAAATATTATGAATCACAAAGAAGGCCAAAAAATCAATTATAGTGTACCAAAGGGAGTATTAAAAGAAGAAAAGAAACAGATTTATCTAAGGCTGTGTGCACATGAGTTCCTATCACCATAACTCATAAGATATGTGAAAGAGTTGACGAGTTAGAACTTAGACGTTAATTTATCTCCCCTTTTAGCATATGTAATAATTATTATTATAAGAAACGTGAATAAACCCAAATATTAAGTACCCTTTTTGCTATAGATTTTGCCAAAATATATTTGAGATTTTTTTTGACAAATATATATTTGGCCATAGATTTTATCCACATTTTGAAAAATTCCCAAAAGCCAAATCCTGGCCCAAAATATCAGTATTACAGTTTTTTAAAATTGTCCCAAACTTTTGTATTTTATAAAAAAGTCCACCGTTTATTATTTTGTAACAATGCTGCTTCGTCTTTTTGGTCATCTGATAGTGTATTATGTAGTTTATTATAAAAATGATAATTTGTACCAAATTTTTTATGTTCGACTATGGTTTACGATAATATAATAAATGTTATTGATAAATGTATTGTTGGGTATTTGTGATAGTTTTTAGAACTTTTGGGTATAAGTCATGTTTCAAGTTTTTTTTCCCAAAAAAAAAAAAACGAAATATATTTTGAAAACTTATGTCCAAACACATTTTCATCTTCAAACCAAACTTCACCCAAATCAGATTTTTCAAAACAAATTTGGGAATCTATGGCCTTTACAAATGATGAAATTCGAGTAAATCAACATTGGAATCCCTAATCTGATAGTACCATAACAGTGGTCGAGAGTGAAGAAAAGAAGCAGAGTGATGTATTGAAATGAAATTGAAACGTGTACTATTACATTGAGCTAACCACGTACATATAGACAACTCATTTCAACTAACTTCCTAACTAACTCCCTCTTGTACAAATACATATTATTAACAAGTTGAAATAATAATCCCTTACTGTTGTACACTAATGGTTCATGTAACTCCTCATTTATCACTCCCCCTCAAGCTGGTGGGTGCAAAGACATTGAGTACTCCCAGCTTGCCAACTAGATACTCATGTTATGGTCTTCCTAATCCTTTAGTTTAAACATCTGCTAGTTGCTCCTTTGAAGGAATATACTGGGTTTTCACCAGCTATTCATGTATCTTCTGCCTAATAAAATGGCAGTCGATCTCTATGTGTTTTGTTCTTTCATGAAATACTGGATTTGTTTCTATTTGCATAGAAGCCCTGCTATAACTATGCACATGTACTAGCAGTTTCACTTCTGCTCCCAACTCCTTCAGCAATGCCGCTAGCCAAACAACTTCTGAGACTACACTGACCATGCTTCTATACTCAGCTTCAACTGAGTTTTTAGAGACCGTGTTTTGTTTCTTGGATTTCCCTGAAACTGGAGATTCTCCATACTTAATTAGATATCCTGACACTGACTTTCTAGTATTAGGACACGAGGCCCAATCAGCATCACAGAATACATTGATCTCATTTGAACTTTGACTGCTCAACAAGATCCCTAGTCCTGGTTCCCTTTTGATGTACTTTACCACTCTTATAGTTTCATCCTAATGAGACTTCTTTGGTTGTTGCATGAATCGGCTAAAATTTTGTACTGAGAATGCAATGTCTGGTCTGGACATAGTCAAATACAATAGCTTTCCAATCAACTTCTGATATTGGCCTACATTTTCCAACATTTGATCTCTTGTTGTGCCGAAACTGGTCCAGTTCTGCTATTAGCTTGACATTTGCCTCTAATGGAGTCCAGGCTGGTTTTGCTCCACCTAATCCCTAATCTGATATTATTTCTAATGCATATTTTCTTCAATTGATCAAAATACCCTTGTTGGATCTGCTGAACTCCATGCCAAGAAAAATTTACAATTCACCTAAGTCTTTAATCTTGAAGGCTTGCTGTAAGAAGACTTTGGTGGTTTGAATCAACTACAGATTGTTTCCAGTAACCAACATGTCATCCACATATATCAGTATTACTACTATATCTGCTCAGTTTCTCTTGATGAATAATGAATGATCTAGGTTGGTTTGTTCGAACTCAGCCTGTAATAAGGCCTCTGTTAGCTTTAGGTTCCATTGTATGCTTGCTTGTTTTAGACCATATAGAGATTTTACAAGTCGACATACAAACCCAGAATCCCCCTGACTTGTAAAACCCTGTGGCAAGTGCATATAAAATTCATCATGTAAGTCACCTTGCAGAAATGCATTATATACATCTAGGTGATGGATTGGCCAACTCTGCATTGCTACAAATGAATGTACAATTCTCAAGTGGTGATCTTCACTACAGGGGAAAAGGTCTCATTGTAATCAAGACCCTCTCTTTGATCGTAGCCTTTAGCTACCAATCAAGCTTTGAATCTCTCCAAATCACCATTGGCCTTGAGTTTGACTTTGTATTCCCATTTGCAACCTATTGTTGTCTTCCTTTGAGGCAAAGGAACCAGCTCCCAAGTCTTGTTGTCTTGCAAAGCTTGAATTTCAGCTTGCATTACTTCAACACATCTTGTGTCCTTAGAAGCTTCGAGAAAGGTTCTGGGCTCAACATCAAAAGAGAAAACACCCAAGTATGCCTGGTAAGAAGGAGAAAGATTATCATAGGAGACATAGTTATTGATGGGATATAAAACACTGTTAACTGATTTCCTTGTGGTAACATAATCTGTCAGCCAAACAGGTTCCTTAGATCCCTCTGTGATCTTCTTAGAGAATTAGGATATGTCTCTACAATATGAGGAGCAGGGAAGGATGTGATAGCCTCTAAACCATCGACTACTAAGGAGGTGCTTCCGGTGGTAGTATAAGGTTGGTCTTCAACAGGAGAATCATGTGAGCTCTCATCATCAGGAATAATATCAGCTGCATTTTCATATGAGGCATACAACTCCTCAGTTTCAGGAATAGGGGCATTTGTATTTGCACCTTTAAAACCAAAAACATCATCATTAGTATTTGGAATACAAGGATTGATTTGTTTCCTAAGGTCATCTTTTATAGTTTGAAAGGGAAACACAGATTCCCTGAAGACCACATCTCTGTTGACAAAGAACTTACGTCCCTCTAAATCATAGAGTATGTATCACTTAGTGACACTAGAATATCCCATAAAAATTGCCTTTATAGCTCTACTAGCAAACTTATCAATCCTGGGTAGGGCACTTGCAAAACATAGGCATCCTTGTGTTTTTAGATGAGAAATAGAAGACTTCCTGCCAAAGAACAACTCATATAGTGACTTACCATCAAGTGCATGGATGGTAGTCTGTTAATAACATATGTTGCAGCTAGGACAAAGTGTCCACTGAATTCCATTGGGATATGACCTTGGAACTTGAAAGCTCTTGCAACTTTCAGTAGGTGTCTGTGTTTTCTCTCAGTTACACCATTTTGTTGTGGGGTAAAAATATAGGTTTTCTGGTGAACTATTCCCATAGACTTACACAGGTCTTGGATTCCTGAATTTGCAAACTCTCCACCATTATCATACCTAATTGTCTGTACTATTCCATTAAGTTGTGTTTGGATTAGATTAAGAAATGACTTAAAAACAATCATGACATCACTTTTAAACTGCAAGAGAAAGATCCAAGTCGCACGAGAGTAATCATCTACAATTGTGAGGAAGAACTTATTACCATCAAATGTTGGTGTACTGCAAGGTCCCCATACATCTAAGTGCAACAATTAAAAAATTCTAGTAGTATTAGTACCGCTCAATGGAAAATGTTGTCTCACACGCCTAACATTGGACATACATCACAACTCTTTATTACAGATTTGCAATCCTCCAATTTATATCCCAGAAGTTCCTTCAGAGATCCTCCAGATGCATGTCCTAACCTTTTGTGCCACATAAATATATCCTCCTTTGATGCCTGGACACTAAGTCATTTGACTGCTGGTGGTGTATTATTTCCAGCCTTAAGAGAAGCCTTTGGAACCAGCAAGTAAAGCCCATCTTTATCTCTACAAATCCCCCTCCTTTTCCTATTCGAGAGGTTCTGGAATAGGAAAAAATCAGGGTAAAAGGAGACAAAGCAATGTAAGTTTCTTGTTATCTTTGAAACTTAAAGCAGGTTGTATGCAAACTCACGGTACATCATGTACTTCCCCTGTTTTTATGATTTTTCAATTACCAACATGTGACATAATTGTACAATCTCCATTAGGCAAGTGAACTCTTTTGTCTCTAGTAGGGCTAATGTCCTTAACATCTGTCAACATTCCTAAATCAACTACCATATGGTTGGTTGCTCCTGCATCAACTATCCAATTTCCCTTTGTTATCTTAGCCATAAGGGAATAAGTTGTATCTGCCGTGTTAGACATTGTTTTCTTTGGAGGATCTTTGTTGAGCAGCTTCATGATCTGATCATACTGATCTGCTGTGAGTTGAGGTGCTCTTTTCCAGTTTCCTTCCTTTATTGCCTCTGGTATTTCTCCTTTTCCATCATCAACACCTACAAAATTTGGGTAAGATTCTCAACCTGAACATTATATGTTGTGTTTGTGTTTCCTTTCTTCTTGTTCTTGAAGTTCTGAGGGTAACCAATTATCTTGTAGCATCCCTCTTTTGTATGACCTTACATGTGACAGAAATTACATTGTACATTCCAGTTCCTCTTTGCTTTCTGATAGTTCTGATAATTTCCTCCTTTACCAGCTAGCAAAGCAACCAAATCAATCCCTTCACCAACAACAAAGGCATTAGCTACTGACCTCTGACTTTCCCTTTCAACAAGCATTGCATATGCTTTGTTGATGCTTGGTGTTGGGGTGGTCATAAGAATTTGATTGTCATTTAAGTCGATTAGAAACTACAATACCTTTTGCTTTTGCATGAATTCGATGAAGTTATTTGATCTAGCACAGTCACATGGAGGAAAAACCATGTTGTCAAACTCATCCCACAAATTTTTCAGTTTAGAGAAATAAACTAAAACATTGTCTGTTCCCTGAGTTATTGTTGATATAGCTTTGTGTGGTTGACACGCTCGTGATGTATTCACTTTATCAAATCGTTCTCTCAGATCCTCCCACACTTTTCTTGCATCTCTTACATATAATATTCCAGTAATCAATTCCTTCGATACTGAGCTCATAATCCACCCTAGGACCATAGCATTGCATCTATCCCATTGATGACCTAGTTCCGTATAAAAATCCCCCTTTTTTAGAGTACCGTCAACTAACCCTAGCTTGTTCTTTCCTAACGGCTGGATCTCCATCGCACGACTCCAAGTGGAATAATTTTCTTAACCAATCAACTGAATTGAGATGATCAGAGCTCTATTGGTATCCGACGGGTGAAGAAATAGTGGATGATTATGGTCAAGATCAGTTTTTGCCGCCATTGATACACAAACTGCAATTCGAAGGTTGAGATTGCTATGAATTGAACAGGATCGACGAATTCAACTAGCAATCGCGATTCTATGCTCTGATACCATGATGAAATTCGAGTGACTCAATAATGGAATCCCTAATCTGATAGTACCATAACAGAGGTCGAGAGAGAAGAGAAGAAGCAGAGTGCTGTATTGAAATGAAATTGAAAACATTGAGCTAACCACCTACATATAGACTACTCATTTCCACTAGCTTCCTAAGTAACTCCCACGTCAAATACATACTATTAACAAGTTGAAGTAATAATCCTCTACTGTTGTACACTAATGCTTCACGTAACTCCTAATTCATCAACAAACAATTCAGATTTAAAAAAATAAGTTGATGAAGAGTAATGAACTATAAGATGAGTTATGAACTTTTATAATACTTACGTTTTTCTGGCCATTACCAGCTTATCTTATTTTCCCACTAACATATTTTAATCATTTAAAACTGACATTTAAATGATTAAATTTAGAAAATTTCAAGTAGATTCATCATATGCTAATGTTACACGTTACGCTGACTATACAATCAGGTCAACGTCGCTGGGATAATATACAAATCCATTTGCTGCGTATATGGTCAGAGATGGACAGTTTCTTATGAAAAAAGTTATATTTGAACTTATACATACAACAATGTATAAAAAATTATTGTTGTCAATTGATAATTTGGTGTAATAATATATATCAATTTAAACCTTTTATGTTGATGTTTATGTCGTTTGGTTTATGGGAGTTTTGCAAACCTCAAAAACTTTTTTCATCAAAATATTAATGATTTTGGTTGGAAAATCAAATATAAAAAATTAGCAGCCTAGTAGGACTAGTTCTTTTTTTCGATTTATCCTTTTTGTCTTCTCCCAAATGATTACGCTAAAAACTCCGAAAAGTCACCGGGACCCACATTCAACTCTTTTAGTACCTTTCAACCCCACTCGCACAGTCCCACACGGAGCCTCCACGCGCCACACTAATGACTTGAGACTTGTTCTTTGCTTCCATTAAACACCATATATACCTCTTCAACCTTCTTATAACGTCACCAAAATCACGCCATTTTTTCTACCTCTTCAATTTCTCATCTGGGTTTTGCTCAATTTTCTCTTCAAAAATCATTTCTTGATTCTGAAAAAAAAAATGGTGCGTGTGAGTAACAATTTAGTAGGAATTCTAAACATAATCACATTTCTAATTTCAATCCCAATTATAGCTGGAGGGATATGGCTATCAAGACAAGCAAATACAGAATGTGAAAGGTTTCTTGAAAAACCAGTGATCGCACTTGGAATATTTGTGATGTTAGTTTCACTAGCTGGATTAATTGGTTCATGTTGTAGGGTTTCATGGCTTCTTTGGGTTTACCTTTTTGTTATGTTCTTATTGATTTTATTAATCTTTTGCTTCACTATTTTTGCCTTTGTTGTGACTAATAAAGGGGCTGGTGAAGCATTATCTGGTAAAGGGTATAAAGAGT
Source organism: Nicotiana undulata (assembly GCA_005239495.1). Lineage (NCBI taxonomy): Eukaryota > Viridiplantae > Streptophyta > Magnoliopsida > Solanales > Solanaceae > Nicotiana > Nicotiana undulata. The sequence goes on along the minus strand of ML241624.1, from coordinate 37,074 downwards.
ATAGGCTTGGTGATTATTCTAATTGGTTACAGAAAAGAGTTAATAATCATTGGGGTAGGATTCAGAGTTGTTTACAAGATAGTAAGATCTGTAAAACTTTGATTGATGATGGGTCCAGCACAAAAGTTGAAGATTTTTACAAAAAGCATCTTTCTGCTCTTCAGGTATATATTTAGTAGTAACCTTTTTTATTTGATTACTTTGACGTAGCTGGTAAGGTTGCTTCAAACCTGGAGGTTACTCAGCCTCTTGCAGTTGCATACAATACACCTTACCGGTCTGGCCCTTTCACCCCACACATAACGGAATCTTAGTGCGCTGGGCTGTCTTTTTTTATTTGATTGGATAATTTTCTTGGTGTAATTTTTGGTACATTAATAAATTGAGAGCTTTTGATATATGTGTGTTTATAATCTGGTTATTATCACTTTGACCATGTACAGTGGCTTTGTTCATACTTAGTAGTTATATAATCCTCCTAAGTATGAGTTTTTCTGGTTTACTTTTATGTAAAGTTGAAAGCCTTTAGGTTTTTGACTTTATTGTATAAAAACAAGTTGGGCTTTTTCTGTAAAGGTATGTTCTTTATTCAATTTCCATTAAGTGGTTGTGGTTCTTGAGTAAAGATGTTGAGAAGCATTTTTATTCCTTTAAGCAAAGCATCATCTTTTGTGAATCTTCTTTTGGTTCCATATATCAATTCTGCTTAATTTTGTTTGGAGCTGTTGAAAGTTTACATAGCTTGGTTTTCCTATATAACTTTGATTCCATCATTTTTCTATGAGTAATTTTTGGCACATTAATAAGTGGGTGTTTGGACATAAGAATTGTAAAATTCCAAAAAATGGTATTTGAAATTTAGAGTTGTGTTTGGACATGAATATAATTTTGGGCTGTTTTTGAAGTTTTGTGAGTGGTTTAAGTAAAATTTTTGAAAAACAGCTCTAATGAGTTTTTTCTATGCATGTGTATACATGTGTTTGTAATCTGGTTAAGTATCAGTAGCAGGACGCATGTAGTGGCAAGCGGGTTCAATTGAACCCACTTTATCAAAAGATAATACTGTGTATATGTATAAATTATAATTGAAGATGCATAAATTTCGTATAAATATTTTATTTGAACCCACTTGACAACTTTTATTTTAAAGTTATGTATTTCTAAGATTGAACCCGCTTGCACAAAATTCTGGGTCCACCACTGACTAGATCGGCTTGATTTTTGGAGGTTGGCCATGTAAAGTGGCTTTGTTCTTGTTCCTTCATTCTTCCAATTCTTCGTTGATTAATTGACAATGAAAGATCAATGACTTTTAGGATATACTCTTTAGTAATGATACTCTGTATGAGTTTTTCTGGTTTATTTTATGTACCTCTATTTTTGTTGTATGGTTTTCCCCTTTTTGTGGCCATCAAACAGATGTGCATTTCCTCCTATTTGATATGTGATTGAATATAATGTCACCAGAAGTTCGTGTTATTTCTCCATCGTCCCTTTTCTCCCGTCTCGTTAAATTGGGGATGCCCCATTTTGTTTATATTTCACCAATCTTATTGTTATATATGGTTCCTGACATGTTTAACTCTTGCAGTCTGGTTGCTGCAAGCCATCAAACGACTGCAACTTTGCCTATGTGAGCCCGACCAACTGGACCAAGACTTCAAGCTCATCCTCTACCAATCCAGACTGTGGCCTGTGGAACAACGATCCAAATATCTTGTGTTACGGCTGCCAATCCTGCAAAGCCGGGCTGTTAGACAATATCAAGAGTGACTGGAAGAGAGTAGCCGTACTCAATATCATATTCCTCGTCTTCCTCATCATCGTCTACTCTGTTGGATGTTGTGCCTTCAGAAACACCAGGCGTGAAAATTCTTATAAGCGTTACCCTTGAGAGTGTTACTTCAATCTTATTGTGCTTTCGCGATACCCTTTTGGTCAGTTCTGATTTTTGTCGCGTATGATATGGCGTAGAACGCTTAGTATGATCATGCTCTTTCCTGTACAGAGTATTTGTTCGACTTCTGTTGGACTAGTTTATTACTTTCGATATATGTGAATTCCTATTAATACACGAATTCGTTGTTTAGAATATGACAATTGGTTGGAGATAATGAGTGTTTTGTTCCTTGATTAAATCATGAACTCGTCCAGTCTTACGTCGTTTTCTAACAAACGGTTGTTCTATGATTTCTGTTGACGTTGACGATACTGATGAATTGTCTCTTCTTGTTTTATTTCCATCTTCCTGAGCCGAGGGTCTATCGGAAACAACCTCTATTCCCTATTGGGGTAGGGGTAGCGTCTGCGTACACACTAACATCCTCCAGACACCACTTTGACGGATTTTATTGTCGTGGGTGGGAGAATTTGGTATTTCTTGATTTGTACTTGTGAATGGATGGTTGAGACTTGAGAGTCAAGAAGAAAAGTCGTTCATCTTTAGTTGTGAGTTGTGACAGAGGCTATCTTCTAAATGAGGCAAAGAAGTTAATCTCTTATGGCCGTTTGTTGTGTTGGGGACGGATAGAGACATGCCAATTGACTCTACTACCTACCATTTACAATTTGCTTTAGTATGGCTGATATTTTTCGTGAATTGCTTTGTTCAATCTGCATTTGGGACGTTTTGAGGGGCTAGAACTTGACCAATCTAGTTCGGGAGAAATTTAAAAATTGCCAGATTTACAAGTGGTCATTCAAAAATAGCCACAGTTTCAAAAGTAATCGAAATTTAGCCACTTTTCATGTAAAGGTAAATCTGAACAAAAATACTGTTCAAAATTCAGAAAATACTCCAATATAATATATTGGAGTTCTAATATAATATACTGGAACTCCAGTATATTATATCGGAGTTCCAGTATAATATATTGGAGTTCCAGTATGATATATCAGTCTAGCATAATATGCTGGAAGTTCATACATAAGTGCTCCAATCTCCAGTATATTATGCTAGACTTTCCGCGTGTTGGAGTTCCAGAATAATATGCCGAAAGTTCATACACATGTGGACCGATCTCCGGTATATTATGTTGGAACTTTTCGTGTTGCAGCAAAATAGTGGCTATTTTTTAATGACTTTGCAAACACTGGCTATTTTTTAATGACTAATCCGAAAACTGGCTAGCATGTGCTATTTTTACATCTAGTTCCGGGTAGATCTCAGTTTTCGACTGTACTATATAGGGCAAACTTCATTTGTAGCCCTCCGGAAAAAACTAATAACAATAAGTAGCCACAAAATAAATCATACAATTGATAGCCCAAAACCGATTACAAGGGCTAGCCCAAAACCACTGCGACTCTTTTCCCTTCAAATTTCAAACTTTTCAACTCCCTAACCTACTTTAATCCATGCATTCCCCTTACTCTGTCACCTACTTAGAGAAATTCGAAGTAAATTGACTACTTTTCTGTTTTCATGTGAACTTTTTAGGTTAGAAAACATAGAATCTTACTTAAGTAGTCGCAAACAAAAAAAAAACTATAACTAGTCCATAAGAAACTGGGATACCAATGGGTCAAAGATTTAAAAAAAGTAAGCAAATAATGAGAAGATACCCTCATCATGATGATATTCAGTTCCACATTTTGCAAAGAAATAGAAGGAAATCAATCAATACAATTAGGTTTGCAGCAAAATATACCATCAGGTCTAAGAATAGGAGAGTAATTAGTGTCACTTGATTCATCTCAGACTTCTTTAAATAAAGACACAAAATTATTGAAGTGCACTATTGTAAAAGTCCTCAGTTCAAAATAATTGTGTTAATGCATATGTCAAATAGGGGGAAGAAAAACAGATCTAGAACAACCAGAAACTCGAGAAGGTTTTTGTATTATTAAGTGTGCATATGGTAACAGAGTCGACGAGTATGCGATATCTATAGGGCCAGAAAGAGAGCAATATGTTTTGATTTGAAAAGGAATATTAACAATGTCAGCTAGTTCAGAACAAGCCTTGTCTTAACATCTTTTGTTTTGGTCTATATTAAAGTCTCATAGCAAATATAACAATGGAGTCAACAAAGACACCTTACTCATTTTTCTAGCGGAGTGTAGTCTATACTTTATAACTAAATTAAAGTGATCATTACTACTTACGCTCTCACTTTACAATAAAGGCTCTCACTATAACAAAATATACAAAATAAATATCACTATATAAAATATATACAAAAAAGGCTGTCACTATACAAAATAGATATAACTATACAAAATAGACTGTCACTATAAACTTTGAATACACAAAAGCACTTGGAATACATTAATGATACATTGGAAATACATTTCAAAATACATGATACACTCAAAATACACGGTGTGCGTACATTACACATATGTATACAAATTTGATACATTTTTAGACAGATTATACATTCATGATCCAAAATACATTTGAGATACACCAAAAATACACTTCAGATACAAATTCGAAACATTTTTTTAACCTCAAATTCGAATTTCCAAGAGACCGAGCAACTTATGGTGTTCGAATCCTATCCAAATGGAATCAAATATCAGTACAAGCTTCGCACGATATTTCCCACAAGAAATTTGAACACCCAATTGATTTGAGAGCCTCGACTCGTCAATCGCATTTTACAGATTCGCTTATAATTCTAGATTTTGAGGGATCTTCGACGATTTGCTTATCAGATTCAGAACAAGCATACCTCAGACCTCCGAAAAATGCAAACCCATATTTGAAGTTCTAAGCTCGACAATGGTGGCCTAGTTCCAAATCCCAAATCAGTGATGGGATTTCAAACCCAACTTCCAAATCCAAGTTTCAAAAGAAGAGATCAAGGACAAATTTTTAGTTAAACACCAGATTTCTCAATGAAGAACAAGAATTAGTGAGATATCAGATTTTAGAAGCAAACCATGAAGAACAAATATGAAGCAGACACAATTTTTCTATTTGGATAATTTTGTAGTTAAACGCCGGATTTCTCAATGAAGAACAAGAACAAATGAGGTTCTATTGATTGTGTTTGAATCATCTGGCGGCTGTTGGGTGAAAAGTGAGTTGAACATTACAAGCACCTAGTGCTAGGTTAGCGTGGAGATCGAAGTTGTGACTGGAAACAAAATTATTCAAATTTGAAGAAAAAAATATATGTTATTGTTTATTGGGAATTAAATTCAGTTGGTTCTGTGTTTGTGGAGCTGAAAATTCAGTAAGATCTGGAGTAGAACTTTTGAAGAACACCATTACCTAGATTCGTTGGGCTTAAAGCTTGAATTTTTAAAAGATAATTAGGAATTATTTGTTGTCCGGGTTTGATTTAGAGCTAATATTTGATCTTCAAAATATCTGAACTGAACTACTTGGGCTATAAAGTTATGATTAGCTACTCCGGAGATAACTTGGAATTGAAAAGAGATCTAAAGACTCCATTGGAAGCATTTATCAAAGCTTCAAATCTGGCGATTTTGATCTTTAAATGACGACCAAAATAATTCTTGAGTTGAGACTTAAGAAAGGGAGAAGAAGACGAGAATATTTTAATAAGAAAAGGGAGTTAATTAATGGGACATGCTGACTTGGCAGCTGACATGGACACAATATTAGAGGGTTGGCTGTCACAGTGGAGGGACGTTAGGGTTAGGGGCAATTATGCAAATTTTGTTAGCGATAGGGATAGATTTGGACGAAAAGTATAACGGGTGACAGAAGTAAACAATATACCATAGTAGAGGGGTAATTTTGAATCTTTTCCCTATTTTCATTGATATTTCGCCAAAAAAAAATTCATAGAACAATATGACATTAATATTCGTCTAATTAATGAGCTCTATATGGCACTATATAAGCAGAGAAAATATATGTTACATTTATAAAATGTAACTAAGTTTTATTAACTTTCTATTTTATGTATGTCAACTTCGACGAAGTGACAGTTGGGACACTCTTGTCCACACCGGCCAAAAGTTAAAAATATTTACACTTATAAGCTGAGCATATTGGTATGACCATACATGTAAGAATTTAGAAAACCGCAAGTATGCAGGGAAGAGTTGACTTATAAAAATATAATAGCAATTTTAGTTTTGCGTCTAAAAATTCTGACACATGCACTTGGTAATTCAAAATCCCCAAGAAACTTACATAGGTATTTTTAAATTTCGCAGATAATAACTACCTACGAAGGTTTTTTCATCGCGGAATTTTTTCGAAAAAAATTCGCAGAAAATTAAGCTAGCGTTGAAAAATCTGATTTGGGTGAAGTTTGGCTTGAAGATGAAAATGTGTTTGGACATCAGTTTTCAAAACATATTTCCTAAATTTATTTTGGAAAAACATGAAACATGACTTATACTCACAAGTTCTAAAAACTTTCACAAATACTCAACAGTGTCATTATCAATAACATTTATTATATTATCGCAAACCATAGTCTTGAATATACATATATATTCCTACCACGGGCGGCTCAATGAAATTGGAGGTCTAAAGTTAAAACTTAAAAGAATATGAGGAAATACTATTAATAATGTGACAACGGTTAGACAAATAGACACGGTTAATTTAGATAACCAAAAATAAAATTGTATGGTCTTAACAATGTTTCTTTCAAGGTTTTAAATCTTCTTTTGTTGGATTCCACAGATATTATCTAATATTTTAAAATTTTGAGTTAAATGATTTAAATGTTCATATCTACTAATAAAACATTTGATAACCATAATCAACGTAGTGTAATGAAACGAAATGTTAATGTTTTATTAACTTAAAAAAATCTTACTAATATAAATATTTATTACTAATAGAAAATATTTTGAAGGTCCTTTGTCTTTTGGGGGCCTAAAGCAGAAACTTTAGTGGCCTTACTCTTGGGTTCTTTCAGTTCTGGTCTAGAGGAAACATTACTGTAATCTTGAGTGTTTAGAGAATTATTGGAAGAAAAATAAGAACTTTTGGTTTTTAACAATTTTACTTACTTTGGGATTGTATATTGTGATCTTTGATGTTTTTCCATCAAATGAAAGTATGTATTATTAATCCAACTTAGATCTTAATGTACTTAAGATACGTTTGGTCAATTAGTTCACAAGAAAAAAGATTCTAGGTGTTCTTCCAGATGTGGATCTTGGCTGAGAAAATTGTGTTTGAATGGCTCTCAAGTTAGCAGACATGAGTCTCTTTTGCAGGAAACACCAGATTGTTTCTTGCTTTCTCTCTCTCTCCCATACAGACGCTCCAATGTTGTGTGAACAAAAAATGGCAGAAGAGAAGCAGCAGCCCGAGATGGAGGTAGAGAAAGGAGGAGAAGATGAAGAATGGGAATATGATGAAGTCTTTTACGAGAGAAACGAAGCCCCTAAGTTCGTCGACTTCACCACTCCCGACCACTATCGCCCGGCGATCGTTACTGGTTCTGCCTCCGTGTTGGCTGCTGTTGATACCAAATTTTTCCTCAACTTATTTTTAAAATTTTCTTATATACCTTCAAAATCACTTTTTATAATAATTGGTATAATTTTTCATATTTTTATCAATTTATTGTCTAATTTATTCAGTACTTTATCTCCCATAATTATTCATAAATTGCATTGCAAATAATTTCAAAATATTTCTTAGCTCAATATATCATTTTTAATCATATTAGGATTTAGTTATTTCACAAATTAGCCAATTTGGTATTATTTGGCTATAATTATAACAGCTTTGCAATTATAGCCTAATTACACATTTTATGCTATTTTAATTCAATAACCAGTCATCTTACATTTTAATACTAGTTAATTACCTTAATTTCACCTATTTAGCCTTAATTTCATTTTATCTAATTATTAACTATTCTTATTAATTATTTATCTAATTTTAATGGGTATTTAACAATTAGCCCCTTTCTATTTAAAGTATAACCTAATTTAATCTGACCCCAACCCAATTAAAACCAGCCCAAGACCCAATCGAAATAACCCAACAACCCAAGCCCAATACCTTATCCTACCCGACCCAATCTTGTGTGTAATCTGGACTTGTTGATCAAATTTGATCAGCGACCCAAATTCACTCTTACCTAATTTAACCCCTAACTACCCCCCCTTCCTCTAATTCATTCCCAACCCAAGCATATCTCTATCTCCCTCTCTCTATCTCTGGTTCTCTCTAGAACCTTCTCGCCTCCTCCTCTCCGATGGACTCTGTCCACCTTCTCCGGCCATCTCCCTCGCCGGAAACTATGTACTCTCACCCTCTCCTAGCCCCTGCTTCACCCCCTTCCAGTTTGACACCACCCTGAGGTCCTCAGGTGAACCTAGAGCGGTTCAACTCCACCTACGGCCTTTCATGACATTTTCCGGCCACCTCCTGCCTTTCGAGTAAGATCTATGACTTTTGGGTTAAAACCAGTAATGTTTTGAGGTTTTCTTATCTTTTCTGGGTTCTCTCTGAAACCCTAATTCTTAAAACTCCCCTTCTTTTAGATCTGTGTATATTTTAAGTTATTTCGTTGTATTTCTCAAAGATTCTTCGATTTACCCTAAAACGACTCTTCGTTTTCAACTAGGGTTTCATGACTCCGTTTTAAATGATTTCCCTATGATTTTTCAAGTATTATCCCAGAGTCTCTACTGTGTTTTAGTGATTTATTGAAGATTCTCTCTTTTATTGGATCGTTGTGATGAAATCCCTAATTTTAGACTTAAACCCTAAGTCCTTGACTCCGTCTTTGACATTGTTTGCATATGTGCTTGCATCTCATGAACTTTATGATGTTTTACCCTATGTTGTTCATCTATGTCTCTGATTTTTTCCTTGCTTTTCCGCTTACATTACTATTTACCCTATAAATTCTAGTGAATCCCTAATTTCATATGTTTTCACTACTAGAGTTTTTGACTTCTTGCCTGTTATTTATTCAATTCACGATTAATATCCTTTTAATTGATGTTATTCATGTTCGAATCCCTGATTCTCTGTAAGTTTACTTTGTTAGGGTTCCTGATTTATTATTTAAATCCCTGATTCCTTGTGATTTGAAAACCTTATTGATTTTTTATGGGATATTTTTACTAATTTCCGACCTTTAGCTTATTTCTTACCGTGTTGCATGATCAATTTACTGTTAATTGATCCCTATTTCCTTAATTAAAATATTATGAACCTAGCTTCAATTGCATACTTTTATTGGGTTGAAATTGTTTCCTTATATGTTATATGCATGAGAACTTTCCTTTTTTGTTATTTTGCCTACTAGCCGTTTGAGTTTAACCCCTTCAATTCGGGATACTTATACTGATTTTACACTATTTTGAATATTCCTCTAAGCTACATAAGGTACCTTTCCTTATTTGTTGTCTGCTTAATACCGTTTGAACTTGATTCTTTCAATTAAGGGACACCTATACTTGATGTGTACTGATTGATACCCAGTCCCTTAATTACTAGTTAATTTTGATTCCCACCTTATTTGCTACCTGTTTTCAAAACTATATAGACTCCATTCCCTCATTAGCACAGACACAAACTAATTTAGTTCAATAGCTCTCTCTCACAACTAAAATTTGTTGTTCTCTATTCTCTCTTCTGTGCTATTTGCTACTACTCTGAGTTAGCCGGCTGCAAGACAAGGCTAACTATTGCGCATCTCCTATTTCTTGCTTTGTGTTACTGCTTTCCTCACTTCACTAGTATGTCCTAATTCAAATTTCAGTTCTCAAACCAACATGTTTCTATTACTGTCACAATTCATTGTGTTTCTAATCTTCTTCTATTTACCATTATGTTGTTCAACATGTAACTAAATCTTGGATTCCATCTAGCATGTCAAGTTATGCTTTATTATCCAGCATGTCTTTATGTATTCTAAACCTGTCTTTATGTGAATTCCCCTGTTTATGTTAGTTTGGGTAGACTCTACTGTCTTAAACTGGTTGGTACTGCTATGTTAGTTTATCCCTATACCCTATTGTACCCCTGATCCTCTGAATCCTTAGGAACTTCTGATTGTGTACTGCCTACTACATGCTTTCCCTCACTTGCTCTGTATTTGTCCCTCAAATTCCATTCCCTTGCTTGTGGTTGATTGACTGTTATTGGTTCTTTGTGTGATGTTGAACTTGTTTGGTGTTCCTTCTCTTTCAGTCTATTTTAGTGATTAAACTTCTTTGTTATAAAACTATTTTAATCAAGTCTCCCTTTTCAAAACTGTTTTCTTACATACCCTTTTCAAAAACTGTTTTCTTACTTAACCTTTTCAAAACAATATCAAGCACTCTTACTCAACTCTTAGACCCCTTAAGTTCTACCCCCTTTGTATGAGAATTGCTTTGGGACTCCTGAGCTCCCTCTGAACTTTGACACACAAAGGCTTGCCATTCCACACTACACTTACTCTATCTTGGCTATGAAATCTGGGTGTGAGCACTGCCCGGGATCCCTTGAGGTCCTTAGGGAACTCTGACACACCCGTATTGTGGAAAAGGTTGTGAAACAATACTTGGCATTGAGGACCTGAAGACTTGGGCCTATACTGTAGGCTCCCTATAGTTAACTTCTTATTTTATTTATTTCCAGTTATGTAATTCCTATTCAAAGGTCTGTAATAATTATTTGTAAAACAACTCTGGGATTGGATAGTGAAAAAGGGGTGGGTAATATGCATATTGTAGTGTAATCGAGGGTAGAAATCATGCTTCCTAGGTTTACTTTCTCTATGCGCAATAGCAACCATGTTTAGGTACAATATGCCAAGCATGCCATGCATTAGATATCATGCAACATAGGATCCATATACATATACTGTTTTCATCATCTAATCATCACTTAGAAATCCTGTCTATAGGATAAATAATGACAACAAAATAAATTGTTATTATGTGACTCTGCCTTTGTAAATATGTTCTGAAACTCATTTAGAAATCCTGTCCTAGAATAAATAACGTTAACAAAAATTGCAATCATGTCTCATCATGCTACAACCATGGTTGCGCGCTTAGAAATCTTGTCTTTAGGTAAACAACATTAAAAACAATCATCTTATGTCATTCCTAAAACTGAGCATAATGTTGTGATTCTATGTGCATTTAGAGATCCTGTTTTAGGACTGCATATGCATCATTCTACATTAGACATCATGTTCTAGGATCATACTCCTTTCCTGTTTATGAGTTACCCCTTATCTGCAGTCCTATTTGTTTCTCTATATGCCGCACTAGTATTTTACCTTTAAACTTGAGGGTCTGCCTAGAACCCCCTTTATAGGATAAAAGTCCTAAATTCCTCCGAGACTTATAGGAAGGGATGGGTAACATCATGCAATAGAGGTCGATACCAACGCTCGCTTTAGTTACTTTCACGGGGTGGGAAAGGGTAGATATGAATATGATGACTAATGCGCTAATACCACGTGTAGCCCCTCTTTGAGGAGTGTCATGCCAGGTATTGCATTGATGTGATCCATATTATAAACAAACCTAGGATACCCTTTTACTTTCATTAACATGCTTAGATTGTAATTCTTTTCAAAATCTAGCTTTCCATTAACTGTTTTCAAATATCCGTGTACTTAGACGTAATTTCCCTATTATTTGAGCCATACTTGTTTATTTGCTAATTGTACAAATTCACAAAAGCTGTTTGGCCAGAAACCACACTTGTGGATCTTGAGGGGTGCCTAACACCTTCCCCTTAGGATAATTTTAAGCCCTTACCCTGTCTCTGGTTATCAAACGTAGTTGTAAATGATCCCCTAGGTGCCCTAATGCACCTTAAAAATCGTTAGGTGGAGACTCTTCAAAAATGCAAAACCCTTTTCCCAAAAGGAACGAGTTGTCCCAGCCAATGTCATAAACCCTTTCAAAACCAGGCCCCGAAAGGAGCGCTCTGGGGGAAAAAGAGGGCGCGACAGCTGCGACCAAACATGAAAAAAAAATGGATCATGAGAAAACTTACAAGGATTTTGTTCTTTGAGTAATGATACTAGAAGTCCTAATGTAAGACTTCAGAAATCACTAAGCAGACGTGCTACATGGAAGAACATAAAATGACCACTCAGAGTTGATCGGGTCCAAGCCTACACTACTATTGAGTAGCGAGGTGGTTGATGCAGTTTTTACCTAACTAAGGTCGGGATTGAATCTACAGAGAGTTAATGTTTGGAATTAGGTTTATATCTAAGCTAGATGCGGGCTTTGATTCTAATTACTCTTCCACAAGTTTGGGTTTATGTTCCATTTCATTCTTTACTCTAATGATTGCAATAATTGAATCTAAGAACTATTTTTGTTGGTGTTTTCAAGTGTTGAAAAGAGACTAGGGTAGTGACTTCTACCTAGGTGGATATCTAACGGGTAGCAAAATCTAGGGCAAGCTTGACTAGTTTGGATTATAATATATCTATCACACTCGGGTACTCACTCTATACCTCTCGGTAGTTTGACTGATTTTGCCCAATTTTGGCTTTCTCATGTCTAAACGGGTATTCATACAAATCAAGTGATATTATCTCAAGTCGGGTATTACTATCTATAGGTTTAACTCTTTAATTGGGGTTATCAATTTCTTGAGTTCACCCCAATTCCTTGTTAGCTTAGTTTTCCCAGACTTAGTCCCTCTTTCTCAAGTAGAGACTAAGTCATAAAGGCATGAATCAATATTTGCAACCATTAATTCTTGAGTTCTAGCTAGAACTAGGGTAAATATCACTAACCCATTCACATTCAAGCCCTAAAATAAAACACCCATTAAATACTCACACTATGGTTGGCTCATAACCCTAGCTATGAGTTTAGCTACTCATGAAAATAGAAGAAATTAAAGATGAAAGGAAGATAAAATCCACAATTCTGGTACGGATCACGTTCTTCTTTGATTCTGGACTTTCGTGAACTGCACAATTCTAAGTGCGGCCGCGCTCAGGATTATGCAGACGCATAAAAGTGATGTGGTCCGCACTTGCTTGTTTTTTTCTAAGGACAACTCTATGAACCTTCATCATCGCGGACCGCACTATTGTGTGTGCGACCGCGCTTGACGTTCTGCGGCCGCACAATTATGGTGGGGTCCGCACTCCTTCATTTTCCCCAAATTGTCAACTCTCTGATCTTGCTCATCGTGGACCGCATAATTTTGATTGCGTCCGCACATGGGACTTTTGCGGCCACAGAATTGTGGTGGTTTCCGCGCTCATCATATATTCCAAAATTTCACTCTCTGAATCTTCCTCTTGCGGACCTCATATTTTTTATCGTGGCCGCACAACGGCTTTTGCGGCCGCACTGCAGGCCTCTTTGCAGACTTGTTTTTGTTCAACTTTTTACTCCTTTGTGAGTTGATTTTGATTCCTTTGGATCATTTTGAACAATACCTGCAAGCAAGAATATTTCATTAGTTTTGGGGAATACCTTTAAGCACTTTTGGCCTAACACACATGTAAAAGAGAGCAAATGATAGGTTAAAATCCCTACTTATCAACTCCCCAACCTTAAGGTTTTGCTTGTCCTCAAGCAAGTAAGGTAATTCCCACCTCCACTAGAAAAAAAAGTATATTTCAGCTGGTCTAAGGTGAATCAATCATGAATCAATTGGGACTAGTAATTACCCTCAACACCAATGAATTATCAAAAACACCATGTTTTGACCTTTTGAGTACCATAGTTCTAATGTGACACTAGAGCATCAAGAATTGACTTAATTCACCAAGGAGGCTCGCTCTATCACGTAAGTCATTGTGGAACCCAAACTCCTCCTCCTCTACCCAGAAAGCACTAAGCAAACGTGCTACAGGGAAGAACATAAAATGTCCACTCACAGTTGATGGGGTCCAAGACTACACTACTATTGAGTAGCGAGTTGGTTGATGCACTTTTAACCCAACTAAGGTTGGAATCGAATCCACAGGGAGTTAATGTTTGGAATTATGTCTATATCTAATCAAGATGTCGGCTTTGATTCTAATTACATTTCCACAAGTTTGGATTTATGTTCCACTTCTATCTTTACTCTAATGATTTCAATAATTGAAGCTAAGGACAATATTTTTGTTGGTGTTTTCAAGTGTTGAAAAGAGACTAGGGTAGTGACTTCTACCTAGGTGTATATCTAATGGGTAGCAAAATCTAGGGCAAGTTTGACTAGTTGGGATTGTAATATAGCTATCATACCCGGGTGCTCACTCTATACCTCGTGGTAGTTTGAGTGATTTTTCCCAATTTGACTTTCTCAAATCCAAATGCGTATTCATACAAATCAAGTTATATTAGCTCAAGTCGGGTATTACTATCTATAGGTTTAACCCTTTAATTGGGGCTATCAATTTCTTGAGTTCACCCCAATTCCTTGTTAGCCTAGTTTTCCTAGACTTAGTTCCTCTTTATCAAGTAGAGACTAAGTCATAAAGGCATGAATTAATGTTTGCAACCATTAATTCTTGAGTTCTAGCAAGAACTAGGCTAAATATCACTAACCCATTCACATTCACGCCCTAAAATCAAACACCCATTAAATATCTACACTAGGGTTGGGTCACAACCTAGCTATGGATTTAGCTACTCATGAAAATAGAAGAAATTAAAGATGAAATGAAGATAAAATCTATAATATTAGATTATGGGATGAAAATCTAATGTTAAGAAGTGAATCTAGTACAAAATTTCCGAAAACAGAAAAATCAGTCGTCTCAGGTGCTCAACAAAACATGACATAACCTAAAAATGACAAAAAGTTCTATTTATACTAAGCTGAAAATATCTGACAAAAATTCCCATGCGGAGGTTGTGCGGTCGCATAATTCTGAGTGAGTAATTCTGGTGAGGACCGCGTTCTTCTCTTTTGATTATGGACTTTCGCGGACCGCACAATTTTAAGTGCGGCTGCGCTCATGATTATGCGGCCGCATAAAAGTGATGTGGTCCGCACTTTCTTGATTTTGCTGAGGACAACTCTCTGAACCTTCACCATTTCGGACCACACAATTATGTGTGCGACCGCGCTTAACATTATGCGGCCGCACAATTCTGGTGCGGTCCTCACTCCTTCATTTTGCCCAAGTTGACAACTCTCTTATTCTTGCTCATTGCGAACCACATAATTTCAATTGCGGCCGCACAATTCTGGTGCGGTCCGTGCTCCTCATATAGCCCAAAATTGCAATCTTTGAATCTCCCTTTTGCGGGCCACATAGTTTTTATCATGGCCGCACAATGGCTTGCGATCGCACAATATTTGTGTGGTCCGCACTGCAGGCCTCTTTGTCCAGACTTAGTTTTTGTTCAACTTTTGACTCCTTTGCGAGTTGATTTTGATTCCTTTGGCCCATTTTGAATAATCCCTGCAAGCAAGCATATTTCATTAGTTTTCGGGAATACCTTCAAGCATTTTTGGCCTAAAACACCAGTAAAAGAGAGCAAATAATAGGTTAAAATCCCTAGTTATCAACTCCCCCAAACTTACGTTTTTGCTTGTCCTCAAGCAAATACGGTAATTCCCACATCCACTAGGAAAAAAATGATATTTCAGCAGGCCTAAGGTGAATCAATCTTGCATCAATTGGGACTAACAATTACCCTCAACACAAATAAATTATCAACAACACCATGTTTTGACCTTTTGAGTACTATAGATCTAATGTGACACTAGAGCATCAAGAATTGACTTAATTAACCAAGGAAGCTCGCTCACGTAAGTCATTGTGGAAACCAAACTCCTCCTCCTCCTCTACTTTCCATGAGAAAATCTCACTTTAGAACATAACACTCGAAACAAAGATTGTGAAGAAGCACGTTCATCTCTCTCAAAAGAATGTCACAAGTCCGGCTCTAAGTACCATAAGCTTTCCCCTTAAGTAAATCACCACTAATGTAAGCTCACTCAACTTGAAATCATATAGGACCTTTGCAGGAATGTATTGAAGTCTTTTGGATCAAGGTAGGACTTATTGACATATGATGATTTCATCTTTCCTTAAGCATTCCATTTTCTCATTTCGGCTCATACTTTCTTGACTTTAAGTCATTTTCTTCTTCCTTTGGGGAACTAGAGAGACGTAATGTCACCCTTTCTTGATCATGACAATCATCTTTCTCCTTTTCTAATCTATTCATGCCTTTCATCATTGCTTTCTTTGAATCCCTTCAACTTTCTACCTTATTCACTTTGTTTTTGGCCTTTCTTCCTTTTCCTTGCCTTTCCTTTCTTCATTTCTTTTTCTTCTTTGTACCTTTTATCACTTTCAAATTCCTAGTCTCTCCCCCAAACTTATGTTTTTGCCAATTGTTTATCAATAATGCTAAGGAAAGATCGGGTGCCAAGAGAGGGCCATTATAAAACGGATAAAGGCTTGTAACGTGGCTATTGAATGAAAAAGGGTTTCGGCTCAAATGGGGTTACTAGGTAAATCACATTGGTAGGCTACAGAAGCTTTCAGGTTTAAAATTGGATCAAGAAGAACCTACAATCATTTCTCAAGTCGAGCTACACTTAGAATTTCGTCTAGACAAACATTCAGGGCAAGTTCTAGACTTATTGGCACAAAACTTGGACTTGCAATTCAATATCTCACCTCTCAAGCTGCTGGATTGTTAAAGAGAACAGAGTCGAGGGCCCACAACTAAGATTGAACATCCCAAATGGCTCAAACAAATCACTCGATGATTGTTTTAGTCAACATAAGAGTCTAAAAGTCACAACTAGAGCTATTCTTTGCCAATCAACCTTGTTTATAACCATAAGGTCAAAGGTAAATGTGATATTACCAAGTGAAGCCTACTCGAAACACTTTTATTCATTACTACTATATATACCAAAACATAAAGAAAACAGACCAATCCCTTAAGAAGGTTATCATGCCATCCATCGTTGGGAAGAGCCACCCGGTTCACATTACATCCACCTTTAGAAAAAATCGTGGCACTAAGAAAACCAAAGGCTTAGTATTAACACAAAACTTAAAAAAGAAGCTAACAAATTAAAAAGAAGCTACTAAAGTAAATAAGAAGCTATGCTACTAAGGAAAAACAACGAAAGAATTTATGAAGTAAACCTACGGAAACTAAATATATACAAAATTGAAGTAAAGTGAATATATACATAGTGGAAATGAATATATATATCAAATGGTAAAAATATATACATACCAAAAGGGAAAATAAAGATAAACAAAAATAAAGTAATGCTTATTACATACAAATGTCAACAAATCAAAATGGACCACCTCCCAAATGAAAAATAGCATTGTCCTCAATGCTAATAACAAGTAAGAACAAGGAAAATGGGTAGAGAGTAGAGAAAACTCCCTATGTGGTCTCAGTCCCGATCTAGCCAGTGAGCAAGCATGTCCGCTTTCGATTCAATATCTTTCTTACTGCATCGGGTCCTCAACATGTGCGATGTCCTCAGCATGCATGGGATCCTCAACATCCTCTATATCCTCTAACTGAATCTCCACATCCTCTGACTGGGGGACTACGGGGTTGCTGAGCATCTGAATTAGCTCCTCAGCAGTGTGTGTAGTTGCAGCTGGCTCCTCAGACTGGCTGGCTGCTGCCTCAGATGTCTCGGGCACTGCTGCATGTGCTACTGGGACTGTCTGGTACATGAGAAGGTCCAGTTGAATATCTCCAGCAAAAGAAATCTTCTCAACCTCTTTGCTAAACTTCTCCACTGACTCCTTAGATGCCCGAGTCTTTAGCGTCTTCTTCACCTGATCCCCAAATCCTTGATGATCCTCCCATGTGTATCAAGAGTCTCTAGGATCTTCTTCTGGTTGTCTAGAATCTTCTTCAGTGAGTCCTCCACTGATGGAGGTACCTGAAGCTCAGTTGGGGCTGATGAATGTGTTGCCACTGCATTGGATATGGAAGTCAGCTTAGTGGTAGCTACCTGCATCCAGTTGTTGAGACTGGATAGTGTCTGGGAAACCCTCAGTGCAGTTTGAGAGTAGGTAGAAGATGTAGGCACTGAATGTGGCACTGAGAGTGGGGCTGAGGCAGATGGTCCGGAAGATGAAGGGGCATGGCTCCTGCTCCAGTAGAAGTACTGGCTGTTGTGGAGGGCTCGACAACTGACCCGGTGGCCACTACCCCTGGCTCTTCAGACTGGCCAGTGGAGGTAGTGGCTTTACCCTTGAATTTAGGGTTTTCCGCTCCCTTGATTTGGTACTATGAGAAAGGGTTTTTAGCCTTCACCTCAACATCAAAATGCCTCGTATCTACCCCTTGATCTTGAAATACTCTGTGAGGAAGTTGGGGGTAGGGATATGGTCTTTTTTCTTTCTGGACCGCATTGGAGATGTTGCGTCCATCAAGTTCCCCACATTAATAGGATATCCTGCCATGATGGAGGTTACTAATACTTCCCGGGGGAGTGGAAGGACATTTTCATGCTGGCATTGGTCAAGACGGCTGCACACGAATGTTTTCCACCCTTTTGCTTCAAAGTTAAGCGTGGCTCTGACTATTTGAACTTCAGCTGTGAGCGATGCATGTGTTGTCCCCCGAATAGCTAGTATCTCAGCTAGCCATAGGCAAACCACATCACCCATAACTAGTTTCTCCCGGTATTTCACTGCCTCAACCTTCTCAAATCCTACATATTTGTCTAGTGCCTAGCCATCAATCCGTATTTTCAACTTACCGGACCTTCGTCACCTTGGTACCCTTTTTGATGTGGGCAACATTGGCATAAAACTCCTTGATGAGGTATTCATTGGCATCTTGCAAATAGCCAGTGAACCATTAAAACCTTTTCTCTCCGCAAATTGCTTTAAAACATTTGGGTTATGCTAGCTTAGGTCTTTGGTCAAGAATTGTCGCTCAAGATTGAGCTACCTTTGGGACCACCATTCTTGAAATTTAGCATACGCCTTCTCACAGACAAACCTATCAGTCCACAGCTCCTGCTTCCTTGATCTAGCCAGGCCTCCAACAATAGTGTCACCACCTCTCCCATCATCCAGGACCTCATCATCATCATCAAAATTGATTGGTGCAACTGTTTTAGCAGGTGGGGGAGAGGTTCAGATTCCTGACTACCTCCCTCTGAGCCTTGAGAAGAACTAGAGGAGGAGGTAGGTTCATTGACTAAGTGGAGTCTACCGGGGAATTGCTGTGATTGTGCCCCAGATTGTGGTTGTACTGAATCCCCCTCAGAAATTTCCAAGGATGGGAGGTATTCACTGGTGTCTGAGGTGTCCGGAGGTGGTCTAATGAGAGTAGTCTTTTTGCTCAGGACATTCTGAACTGATAGTGGCATGTTAGGTTTTCCTCGACCCCAGCCTTGGGGGGATTCTGCCCTCCCTTTAGAAGCCTCACCTCTACCATGTGAACGCACCATCACTGCAACATACAAGTAGTGAAAGTCAATTAGTATTAGGGTACATCATGTGTTATAGGATCACATTTGAAAATAAAGACACAACTTCTCAGAACAAGGAATCGCGGACCACATAAAAGTGAGTGCGGTCGCGGACTGCCCATCGCGGACCGCACAAAAATGGGTGCGGCCGCATAATGCCCCTCGCGGACCGCAAAATTTTGAGTGAGGACGAGGAGATCCCAGATTCAGACTACTAGTTCTCTGAAGTTACTTCAGTGCGGACCGCAGAATTTTGAGTGCGCTCACACAAACCTATCGCAAACCGCACAAAGTTGAGTGCGGCCTCATAGTCGTTTTGTTGGTTCTCTGAAGATTACTTGTGCGGACCACACAAAATTGAGTGCGGCCGCAAAAATCTACCACGGACCGCACAAAATTGAGTGCGACCGCACAAACTTATCAATAACGAGTGCTTTCAACCCAGGGTATCACGGACCGCACAATTTTGTATGCGGCCACATTCCCTAGTGCGGATCGCACAAAAATGTGTGCGGCCGCGAAATTCAAATCAAAGTGGCACTGAAGTACAGTTAACACTAGGGTTTTCCTAATTAGACATGATTTGTGGCAATTAGACATGAAAATCTACTAACCTCGGCCCCTATTAAGCATGCAAACACTACCCATATGACTCTAAGCAAGATTTAAACATCAGTTTGACATTTTTGGCACGGACCTAACCCTAGATAAAAAGAAAACTAAAACAAAGGAAAAGAAAAAGATGAACTTAACTCATTGAAATCAACATACCAGTAACGAAATGTATAGGAAATCAACAGTTGATGAATATGGGATGAGATTGAAAACAAGAAAGAGAGTGCATTATGCTTTAGTCTAGCTTGAGAGGTCAGAGTGTGTAAAGTGTGAATCGTCTCAAAAAGTCCTATTTATACTTTGACCATGTTGGTCCACCAACTTACCTGAGTGAGGCCGCACAATTTTGGTGCGGTCCGCACTCTTTACCTTTTTCTAACTCAACAGCTGGATCAGTGGCACGGTCCGCATAAAAATGGTTGCGGGCGCACAATTTGTGCGGTCCGCAAAATTTTGATCGCGCCCGCGAATCCTTGAGGATTTTTGTCAGACCAAACTTCATAGAGTTGTCATTTTCCCTCTTCCAGCTGTGCGACCGCACATAGAATTGTGCGGTCGCGAAGGGTTTATGCAGTCCGCATAATTCTGGCGCGGTCCGCACAATTTCACCACTTGGCCAATTTGTTTCTTGTCAATTTCCTCCACTGCACACCCAATTCCTGCGTACACTTCACAACCAGCCAAAACAATGCCTAATTTAAAAAAATAAAATCAAGAGAAAGAAAAACACATGGGTTGCCTCCCAAGAAGTGTCCGATTTAACGTCGCGGCACGATGCATGTTACCATCATTCATTTGAAATAGAGAAATGCCACAATGTAGCCATCATCAACCTTACCAAGGTAGTGCTTCACCTGGTGCCCATTGACACTAAAGATCTTACCATTCTTATTTTTCAAATCTAGAGCACCAAAAGGAGTCACATGTGCCACTTCAAAAAGACCACTCTACTTTGATTTAAGCTTTCCTAGAAACATCCGTAATCAAGAGTCGAATAAAAGAACAAGGCCACCTTCTTTGAATTCTTTGTTTCGGATATACTTATCATGTATGTAATTCATCTTGTCCTTATACAAGGACGAACTGGAGTAAGCATGGAACCGGAACTCATCAAGTTCATTCAATAGCTCCACCCGAAGATTGGCAGCTACATCCCACTCAAGGTTCAATTTCTTCAACTCCCACATGGCCTTATGCTCTAATTCTGCCGGAAGGTGACATGCTTTCCTGAACACCAACCGATACAGAGACATACCAATTGGAGTTTTGTAAGGTGTTCTATAGGCCCAAAGAGCATCGTCAAGTTTTCTTGACCAATCAGTCCGATTTGCATTGAGAGTCTTGGATAGAATACTCTTGATCTCCTGTTGGAGACTTCAATCTGTCCACTTGCTTGGGGTGATAGGGGGTTGACACCTTGCGAGTGACACCATACTTGGAGAGTAAAGTGTCAAAGGCTTTGTTGCAAAAATGTGAACCCCCATCACTAATGATGGCCCTTGGGGTGCCAAACCTTATGAATATGTTTTTATTCAAGAAAGCTACTACACTTCATGCTTCATTGCTGGGAAAAGCCACAACTTCAACCAATTTGGACACGTAATCCACAACAACAAGAATAAAGGTGTTCCCACATGATCTGACAACTGGACCCATAAAGTCGATGCTCCACACATCGAAAATATCAATCTCGAAGATGGTGGTGAGAGGCATCTCATTTTTCTTGGAAATCCCACCAGCCATTTGGCAATCATCACAACGCTTAACGAGCTCGCTAGCATCTTTGTACAAGGTAGGTCAATAAAATCCACAACTTAGGACCTTTGTATCAGTTTTCGCTCCACCATGGTGACCACCATAGGACGAAGAATGGTAATATTCAAGAATACCCAATTGCTCTTCTTCTGGAACACATCTCCGAACAACACCATCAGTGTAAATTTTTAAAAGATATGGATCGTCCCATTGATAATCAAAGCAGTCCCGTTTGAGCTTATTACTTTGGTTTGAAGAGAACTCATTTGGGAAAATGCCTCTCACAAGATAGTTGGCCACATCGGCAAACCAAGGCATCCCGGTCAAAGACATGGAAATGAGTTGTTCATCTGGAAACGAATCATTGATCTCAAGGCCATCATGGGGCCTCCCCTCCTCCTCCTATCAGGACAAGTGGTCCGCCACTTGATTCTCACTCCCTTTGTGGTCTATCATTTCAAGATCAAATTCTTGTAGAAGAAGTACCCACCGAATCAATCTAGCCTTAGAGTCCTTTATACTCATCAATTAACGAAGTGCCACGTGATCGGTGTGAACAATCACTTTGGTACCCATGAGGTACGGGCGGAACTTTTCCATAACAAAGACAATGGATAAGAGTTATTTATCGGTCACCGTATAGTTGACTTGGGCGTCGTTCATGGTCTTACTAGCATATTAGATCGGATGGAATATCTTGTTGATTCTTTTCCCCAATACCGCTCCTACCACCACGTCGCTAGTATCGAGCTCAAATGGTTAGTTCCAGTTTGGTGCGGTAATGATGGGAGTGGTAGTCAACCTATACTTGAGTAGCTCAAAAGCCTTCATACAATCATCATTGAACACAAATTTGTCATTTTTTTCCAATAACTTGCACAAGGGGTTCACCACTTTTGAGAAATCCTTGATGAACCGGCGGTAAAAACCCTGCGTGACCTAGAAAGCTCCTCACTCCTTTGATGTAAGTAGGAGGAGGGAGTTTTGTTATCACTTCAATTATTGTTTTATCCACTTCAACACCATTCTTGGAGATCTTGTGGCCGAGGACAATGCCCTCCTCGACCATAAAGTGACACTTCTCCCAATTAAGAACCAAGTTGGTCTGCCAATACCTTATCAAGATTATCCAAAAAAGCTTCAAAAGAATCCCCCACAACAGAGAAGTCATCCATGAAAACCTCGAGGAAGTCCTCCACCATGTCAGTGAATATTGCCATCGTACACCGCTTAGAAGTAGCCGGTACATTACATAAATGGAAAGGCATCCCCGAGAATGCGATTGTGTCATACGGACAAGTGAATGTGGTCTTCTCTTGGTCTTCAGGTGCAATAAGAATATGGTTATATCCGGAATACCCATCCAAGAAGCAATAATAAGCACGTCCGGCTAGCCTATCCAACATCTGATCAAGAAATGGAAGCGAAAAATGGTCTTTACGAGTCACTTTGTTGAACTTCCTATAATTCATGAATACTCTCCAACCGGTGACAGTTCTTGTGGGGATCAATTCATTTTTATCATTTTTAATCACAGTCATGCCCTCTTTTTTGGGACACATTGAACCAGCGAAGTCCATGAACTATCAGAAATGGGGTAGAAAACCCCAACATCCAATCAGTTGATGATCTCTTTCTTTACTACCTCTTGCATGGTCTCATTCAACCTTTTTTGATGTTCCACGGAGGGTTTGGCATCCTCCTCCAATATGATTTTGTGCATGCAAAAGGTGGGGATTATACCCCGAATATCCGCCAATGTCCAACCTATTGCCTTCTTTCTCATTTAGAGCACCGCAAGGGTGGAATATACCTGCACGTTAGTTAAACACGAGGAAAGAATAACAGGTAAAGTGGAACAAGGGCCTAAGAACTCATACCTAAGGTGTGAAGGCAAGGGCTTGAACTCCAATGTGGGAGGATCCTCGATTGAAGGCTTTGCTGGTGGAGTCTTCCGGTTCTTAAGGTCCAAGGAAAGTTTTCGAGGCCCATATGTGTATGATCCCATTCCTTGAAAAGCATTGACATATTCTACCAAGCTGTCCTTCTCCTCCTCGTCATGATTCAATAACACAGCTTCCAATGGGTCTTCAACATTAATCACAACACTTGTGTCATCCACAATTACTTTGGTCAAAATGTCCACGAATGAACACACTTCGTTGCTATTAGGCTACCTCATTGACTTACAAACATGGAACACAACTTTTTTATTGCCCACCCGGAAGGTGAGCTCACCAGCTTCCACATCAACTAAGGCCTTCCCTATTGCTAGGAAAGGTCTCCCCAAAATTATTGGCACCTCATAGTAAACCTCAAATTCAAGTATCATAAAATCTGCGAGAAGTATGAAATTGTCGACCCGAACTAACACATCATCAATTATCCCCAATGGCCTCTTCATTGTCCGGTCCTCCATTTGCAACATCATGGATATGGGTCTGGTTTCCCAATCCCCAATGTCTTGAACACATAATAGGGCATCAAGTTAATGTTTGCCCCAAGTCATAAAGCTTTGGCGAAATTGGCACTACCAAAGTGCATGGGATTGTATAGGCACCGGGGTATTCTAACATTGGAGCCATGGAATGCACAATGGCCCTCACTTGATGTGTCATTTTGATCGTTTCATTGTTCATTGATCTCTTCTTTGTTACCAACTCTTTTATGAACTTGGCATATCCCGGTATTTATTCTAAGGCTTCAACCAATGGCACATTTATGGACAAACTTTTCATCATATCAATGAATTTTTTGAATTGATTCTCATTGTTTTGATTTGCAAGCCTTTGAGGATATGGTGGAGGAGGCCTTGGCAAAGGAGCCTTAGCTTTGGGCACTACCGGATCTGGTATGTCTATCACATGTTCCCTAGACGGGTTCACAACATCTTGTGTCTCCTCCAAAATTTCATCAATGTCTATCCCCGCCTCATGATTTGCTTGCACATCATTGCTTGGCTCATCATCATCTTGCACCAACACATCATCATTCACATTCTTTCTTGAGTTTTAGGTACTAACAACTCCACCTCTCCTTTTTCTTATTTTCACTGCCATAGCATGCCCCATATTGTTCCCACCCTTCGGGTACACCACCATATCACTTGGTAGTGCCCCCTTAGGGCGTGTATTCAAATCTTGAGAAATTTTGTCAAGTTGGACTCCCAAGTTGCGGATAGAAGTATTGTGGGAGGCTAATTGGGCATCAGAGTCGGCTTTATTCTCCATCATTTGCTTGAACATATTTTCAATTCGTCCCATCTCATTGTTGGAAGAACTAGGACCTTGCGGCGGATATGGAGGCGGGTTGTTCGATTGTTGATATATCGGGGGCTTTTGAAAGCCTGACCCCCGATTTCCTTGATTATTGTTGTTCCAACCTCCTTGATTGTTATTGCCTCCCCATTTACTTTGATTGTTTCCACCCCAATCACCATGATTATTTCCTCCCCAAAATCCTTGATTTCCTTGATTACCCCAATTTTGATTGTTGTTGTTGCCCCAATTGTCTTGGTTGTTGTTGTAGCCACTATTCCAATTTCCTTGGTTTCCTTGTGATCTCCACTGTTGTTGATTTGGAGAAGTTCTCTGTTGACCTTGATAATTATTGACATATTGGACCTCTTCACTTTGATCATCATAAGTATCATCTTGATTGTACCCATTACTTTGCTCAAATTGATCCGGATTGTTTTGAACTTGTTGACCACGTTTCCTTATCTTGTTGACCATCATGTTCACTCCTTCCATAACATTTACTTGTTTTGGCCCTTGAACTTGTTGAAGTTGATCCTTGGCCAATTGATTCATTGTGGTTTTCAACTCCGCAATAGCTTGTTCATGACCATGTAGCTCCTTGTGTAGGTGAATTACATTTGGGTCACTTTGAGGAACATTAGCTCTACTATGTCATGCCGACGAGGTATCTGCCATCTCATCCAATATTTCACAAGCTTCGGAATACGGCGTGTTTATGAAATTACCCCCGGCGAGTTGATTTACCACACACTAGTTCGTTGTATTGACCCCCCTATAAAAGGTTTGTTGGATCATGGCCTCGGTCATGTAGTTGTTAGGGCACTCTTTGACCATTGTGCGGTACCTCTCCCAAATCTCATGTAACGGTTCATTTGGCTCTTATTTAAAAGCTAGGATCTCATCTCTTAGCGTTGCCATATGTCCCGAAGAAAAGAACTTTGCGATGAACTTCTCGACTAACTCATCCAAGTGTAGATGGAATTGTTGGGTAACCTCTCTAGCAAATCCAAAGCCTTCCCCTTTAGTGAGAAAGGGAATATCCTTAACCTCAACGCGTCCTCGGAGACATTAGTCTGCTTTCTTCCCCAACACGTATCAACAGAACCTTTGATATGCTTATAGGAATTTTGGTGTGGAGCTCCGGTGAAGAAACCCCAATGTTCCAAAACTGTAAGCATGTCATTGGTTATTTGAAAGTTGTTCGCCCTAATCCGGGGCGGGACTATTGTACTTGCATAGACTTCGTTGGGCAACACCCGGTGAGCTGCCCTTGGAGAAAGTGGGGAGGGTTAGGAATGTTGTCATGAGGGGGGCAGCCTCTCCTTTGTACTTGAGGTTCCAGATGAACCTCATCCACTTGCTTGTCATCACCTCCTCCCCCAGCCGTACATTTTCGAGGGCCTCGTTGTTAAGATCCATTTGGTACCTAAAAGCAATTCACAAACACAATTACAAAAAATGGAAGGAAAGAAAAAAAAACATACAAATACTTAGATATATAGCTAAGACCGTCTAACTCCCCGGCAACAACGCCCAAAATTGATCGGATCCAAACCTACACTACTATTGTGTAGCGAGGTGGTCGATGCAGTTTTAACCCAACTAAGGTCGAGATTGAATCCACAAAGAATTAGTGTTTGGAATTAGGTTTATATCTAAGCAAGATGCGCGCTTTGATTCTAATTAAACTTCCACAAGTTTGGGTTTATGTTCCACTTCTATCTTTACTCTAATGATTGCAATAATTGAAGCTAAGGACAATATTTTTGTTGGTGTTTTCAAGTGTTGAAAAGAGACTAGGGTAGTGTCTTCTACCTAGGTGAATATGTAACGGGTAGAAAAATCTAGGGCAAGCTTGACTAGTTGGGAATAACATAGCCATCACACCCGGTACTCACTTTATACCTCTCGGTAGTTTGAGTGATTTTTCCCAATTTTGCATTCTCAAGTCAAAATGGGTATTCACACAAACCAAGTGATATTAGCTCAAGTCGGGTATTACTATCTCTAGGTTTAACCCTTTATTTGGGGCTATCAATTTCTTGAGTTCGCCCCAATTCCTTGTTAGTCTAGCTTTCCTAGTCTTAGTCCCTCTTTCTCAAGTAGAGACTAAGTCATAAAGGCATGAATCAATGTTTGCAACCATTAATACTTAAGTTCTAGCAAGAACTAGGCTAAATATCACTAACCCATTCACATTCAAGCTCTAAAATCAAACACCTATTAAATACCCACACTAGAGTTGGGTCACAACTCTAACTATGGGTTTAGCTACTAGGCTAAATATCACTAACCCATTCACATTCAAGCTCTAAAATCAAACACCTATTAAATACCCACACTAGAGTTAGGTCACAACTCTAACTATGAGTTTAGCTACTAGGCTAAATATCACTAACCCATTCACATTCAAGCTCTAAAATCAAACACCTATTAAATACCCACACTAGAGTTGGGTCACAACTCTAACTATGGGTTTAGCTACTAGGCTAAATATCACTAACCCATTCACATTCAATCTCTAAAATCAAACACCTATTAAATACCCACACTAGAGTTGGGTCACAACTCTAACTATGGGTTTAGCTACTCATGAAAATAGAAGAAATTAAAGATGAAATGAAGATAAAATACTTAATATTAGATTATGGGATGAATATCTAATGTTAAGAAGTGAATCTAGTACAAACTTTCTGAAAACACAAAAATCAGCATTCTCAGGTGCTCATACAAAACATGACATAACCTAAAAATGACAAAAAGTTTTATTTATACTAAGCTGAAAATATCTGACAAAAATTCTCATACGGAGGTTGTGCGGCCGCATAATTCTGAGTGCGGCCACACTCTTGCTTTCACGGGCCGCACAATTCTGGTGCGGACGTGTTCTATTCTTTTGATTCTGGACTTTCATGGACCACACAATTCTAAGTGCAACCGCGCTCATGATTATGCAGCCGCATAAAAGTGATGCGGTCCGCACTTGCTTGATTATTGCTGAGGACAACTCTCTAAACCTACATCATTGCGGACCGCACAATTATGTGTGCTACCGTACTTGACGTTATGCGACCGCACAATTTTGGTGCGGTCCGCACTTCGTCATTTTACCCAAGTTGTCAACTCTCTTATTCTTGCTCATTGCGGACCGCATAATTTCGATCGTGGCCGCACATGGGACTTTTGCGGATGCACAATTTTGGTGCGGTCCGCGCTCATCATATAACCCAAAATTGCACTCTCTGAATCTCCCTCTTGCGGATCGCATATTTTTTATTGCGGCCGCACTGCATGCCTCTTTGTCCAGACTTAGTTTTGATTTTGATTCATTTGGCTCATTTTGAACAATCCCTGCAAGCAAACATATTTCATTAGTTTTTGGGAATACCTTCAAGTATTTTGAGCCTAAAACATAAGTAAAAGAGAGCAAATAATCGGTTAAAATCCCTACTTATCAGCGGTGCCAGCAAAGGCTTTTAAGTCTAGACTCTCGAAGTTAGCTGCTGTTTCAAACATTTCTTGTAAATTGATTGAAGACAGAGAGAAGATTAGCCATCCATCAAAGCCCACTTCCACTCCAAAAATCAAGGAAAAACATGTTGCTGCTAAGTATCTCACTACTCCAAGAAACAAAGAGTGCCTTCCAAATTCGAATTTCGTTCGTAGTGTCCAAAATCCAAAACCTGCAACCCTTGTTATTCCAAATAATAGGACCATAGCAAAGTCTTTGGTCTTCCACTCCCCGAAGAAAGCCATCGGTTTAAAGAAATCGGTGGAACTGAGAACTCCTTTAACTAAAATATGTCAAGGAATCAAGGAGCTAGAGATATCAGATCAAAGAAGCGTGTATTGGGTTATTCTGAAAAATCCGAGGATATCAAGTGTAATCCTGGAGATGCTTTGAGGAACCGAAACTCTCAGAAGGACAAAAGCAAGGCGTCGAAGAGTGCTGGAAAGTCTCAAACTCGACTACTAAGGAAAGCCAGAGGCATTCAGAACCGGGCTAAATTGGAAAAGCAGTGTCACTCCAAGAAAATAGCAGAAAATGAATGCAGCAAGCCAGGGGTTGATTTAACATCAAGAGACAGTAACGAAGAGTATGTCACTGCTTCAGAAAACCATAAAGTGAACTTGACATATGAATTGAACTCCGATAGGTTTGGTGGGAAATGATCTTCCAAAAAGTCAACAACAAGTGGAGAGGATCAATGTGGTGGCAATATTGAAAATGGCATAGAAGGAAATTTGGGGACTAAACTAAATAAGACGGACCACTCTATTTGTTTTCAGACTTCAGAAGGGGCAGGACATCGTCGTAGTGAATGCATAGACAGTGATGACAAAGAGAATGTTTCAGTTCCAGATGAGAACAAAAATCTCGCCAACAATATAAACCAAGCTGGGGAAATTATTCTTGGTGTGCAGAAGATGCAAAAAGTCATCAAGAAAAATGCTCAACCAGCGGCCAACAATCTTAAAGAAGGTTTGCTTACTACAAATGCTGGTGCTTCGGGGATGAAGGCCAAGAAGTCAAAGCCTACAAATCCTAAACCTTTCAGACTAAGAACTGATGAAAGGGGAATTCTTAGGGAAGCTGACCTACAGAGGAAAAAACAAGGCTATGTAGAAGATCTGATACACAATCGAAAACTAAGGCAAGAAGTAAAGGATAATTTCATTCATAACTTCCTTTGCTGATTTACAAGTTAAATAGCGTATAGGTAGTGGATCGATGTGATTGTTCTTTTGAACAAAATATTTACACATATATATGTTAGTACATATAGATGTTGCTCGAAATAGTTAAATTTTGTTCACAGCACACATTTAGTTCCTTCACTCACTTTTGGGGATTAGAACGCACAAGTTGAACAAGTGAGATATCGTGCTGCTATGTTACAGTTCTTATTCATTTGACTCTATATTAACGCTAGCTCATATGCAACCAACTCTTTTAGGTTGAATACATTTTGAGTTTGGATATGCAATTACATGTAATGACATAATAATATTACTCGCTTGAGAATGATACCAAAGCTCTTTTTTTTTTCTTGCTTAACGCTATAACCAAATTACTAATGATGATTTAGTTGTTCTATATCTCCAACTATCTTTCGTGATTGTAGAGTTGTAACCATCTACAACTTTAAATAGTGGCCGCAATATAATGAAACTCAAAAACACTAAATCACCAAAAACTTTACGATTTGTCTATGGTTATTTGACCCGCGCCGGACGCAGCCCGGACACCAAAAACTTTACGATTTGGCTATGGTTATTGGGCCCGGACGCATCCCGGGCTACTCCCAACTAATATATATATATATATATATATATATATATATATATGGACACGTAAATAGACATAAATTCACTTTTTCACATAGTTAAATGCGTTTAGCCAAATAATTGTATCAAACTATAACTTGTACATTCTCCAAAAAACCTAGCTTGTGGTGAAGCCAGGTTCTCGTATAAAAAGATTCAAAACATATACTATTATAGTATCACAATTAAGATTTAAACCTATGATCTAAAAAAATGTTTTAATCATTTTGCAAGTCTTATATATGTAACGACACGGCCGGTCGTTTTGAGAGTTAGAGCCCCGAATCTCTAATAATTATTTTCTCCATGTTTTTCTGCTATCGGGACTTGCCAGAGTGTTTGGCTATGGAATTCAGAGAGTTTTGGGACACTTCGTCCCTAGATGTGAGTTTAAGCCTTAGAATTTGGGTCGTAGTTGGAACTGTGTGAATACGGACCCGGAATAGAATTCTGTCAATTTTGTTAGCTCCGTTGAGTGAATTTGGAGTTAGGAGCACGTCTGGAATGTGTTTTGGAGGTTTGTAGTATATTTAGGCTTGATTTGATGAAAGTTTGATTTTCGGTGATTTCGGCTGATAGGGAAAATTTTGATGTCGGGCTCAGAATGGAATTCCGGAAGTGGCTATAGGTTCATAGTGTCATTTTTGACATGTGTGTCAAATTTGAGGTCATTCAGACTAGGTATGACGTGTTTCGGCATCGTTTGTAGAATTTGAAAGAACTATTAAGTCCTTAGGCTTGAAGTGGTGCTTAATTCATGTTTTTGTTGATGTTCGATGTGGTTTGAAGGCTCGACTAAGTTCGAATGATGTTATAGAAATGGTTGATATGTTTGGTTGAGGTCTGGGGGCCTCGGGTGTGTTTCAGATGCTTAACGGGAGAAAATTTAGACTTAAACAAACCTGGTGCATTGGGTTCTGGTGTTTCGCACCTGCGGAGGGGAGGTCGCAAATGCGGAATCGCAGGTGTGCTTAAGGAGTACGTAGGTGCGGAAATGGTCTTGGCATGCTGGGCTTGCAGGTGTCGTATTTGTCCGTAGAAGCGGACCCAGCCCAATATGTGACTCTCGCACCTGCGTTGATTCTTCTGCATGTGCGGGACCGGAGATGCGGCCCTAAGAGCGCAGATGCGGAAATCGCTAGGCAGAAAAGGGGATTTCCAGGGTTTGAAATTTCATAACATAAAATGCGATTTGGAGCTCGTTGGGAGACGATATATCGAGGGATTTTGAAAGAGAACTATTGGGTAACGAATTCTAACTCTTTTATGATCATAATACAATAATATATTGTTGTTTCCCTCGTCTAATCAAGGAATTCGAGGGTAAAAGTTTAGAAATAGGGAAAAAGGTTCCCCAATTGAAAATATGAGATTTGAATGGGAATTTGACTTCGGATTTAGATGATTTTTGTTCGAGTGAACTCGTGACTGAACGGATGTTCATAATTTGTAACTTTTACCCGATTCCGAGACGTGGTCCCGAGGAGACTTTTTGGGCGTTTTTCCTAAATTCGCGTTTTAGCTTCGAATTAATTAGTTAAATTAGTTACTTGTAGTTATAGTTACATTATGCAATTAAATTGAATAGATTCGAGCCATTCGGAGTTGGATACTCGTGGAAAGAGCGTGGTATCAAGTTGATTTGAGCAGTTGAGGTAATTGGCTTGCCTAACCTTGTATTGGGGACTTTCCCTTAGGATGTTTTGATATTATATGATGTGTGGGCGCCGTTTACGTGAGGGGACAAGTATGTACACGAGCTGTTATTGAAATAACCCCATTTTCCTTCTTAAATCATAAATTGCTTTTCTCTTATTAAATTGCACTAATACGTTAAATTGTTTAGCTTAGATTAGAAGAACCATGCTTACGTGTTTTAATTACCTATTCGACACTCTATGCGCCATGCTTAGTTAAATCCCTACTTTCCTTATATGGGGTTAGTATAAATTGTATAATTTGATGCCATACATGTCATTTTATCTTGTATTGCATATTTAAATTGGTACTACGGACGTATTCCGGGAGATTTCCCTGTATTGCATATTTAAATTGGGACTACAGACGTATTCGGGGAGATCCCCATGTATTGCATATTTATTTGGGGACTACAGACGTATTCTGGGAGATCCCCCAGCACTGCATATTTACTTTGGGACTAACGACGAATTCCGGGAC
Source organism: Nicotiana undulata (assembly GCA_005239495.1). Taxonomy (NCBI): domain Eukaryota; kingdom Viridiplantae; phylum Streptophyta; class Magnoliopsida; order Solanales; family Solanaceae; genus Nicotiana; species Nicotiana undulata. Next base: position 4,629 of record ML241624.1, on the reverse strand, counting down.
ATTCCCCTATACTGCATAATCATTCGGAACTACGGGACGGTATCCCAGGAGATTCCACATTGTGTTTTACCTTGTTTCGAGCCGAGGGCTCTCTTGACTGTTAAGTTTTCGAGAATTTTTCTTTAACTGCTTACCATAAAGTTTTACTGATCTCGTTTACTGTTAATTTATTATATTTACTCTGATAGGGCCTTAACCTGACCTCGTCGCTACTTGACCGAGGTTAGGCTTGGCACTTACTGGGTACCATTGTGGTGTACTCATGCTCTTTTCTGCATATGTTTTTCGTGTGCATATCCAGGTACGAGCTATTAGCCTCGAGGATAGTACGTGTTGCTGATTTCTAGGAAACTTCAAGGTATTTCTGCCCGCGTCTGCAAAATCCTCATAGCCCCCTTCCAACTCCCTCGTCTAGAGCCTTCTTATATATTTTCAGACTTTTGTTAGAGCTATAGTAGACTATAGAAGCTTGTGACTTAGTGATATTCCGGGTCATTTGAAGATTATTTTGTATATGTCGAGCGACACTGTTTTATTTATTTATTTATTTATTTATAGTATCATGTTTTATCCCTTTTATTATTAAGTTTTCTTTAACTTCTCCGTAATATTAGACTTATTTAATCGTAAAGACTAGGTGTCGATACCTTTTGGAGGGTTAAATTGTATAGTGACAATATAAGATGTGGACAGGAATGTAATGAGATTTAGGCAAGTTAGCTAACTCTTAACCGGAAATTAATTACACTGTCCAAATAAGACGGAAATAAAATCTTTGTATATAAACTGTTGATCCCCATTAATGTCTAATTAATAAGAAGTCTACTTTAACGACTGGTTATCGTACACGTACGTGCCGTGTTTGTTTTCCCAATTCAAATCAACAGAGGTTCTAAACTACTTTCACCAAACAAATTCAGCAAAAGTGATATGATAGAGGCTTTAAGTCTCGGTCAAGATGCGACTTTGGAGCATATGAGTAATGTCTGAGCCTTTAATTTGAGGTTAAAACAGTAGTTATTAATAACTAGTATTGTTGACAGTCAGGTGTCGTATTCATTCAAAGTTAATTTTGGGCACTGGCACAGCATGCACTAGTTTAAGGTTTAAAGATGAGTTGCTGTTCCTAGCATGCCTAACAAAATCAATAGTAGATTGTGGTAGAGTCGGGATTTAATGTTTATGAGTTTGAAATTTTAGGTTTTTTAATTATTGAGTTATAAAATAATAATTTGTATATATTTAATAAAAAATTTAAGACAATATAAAATTTGGACAAAATATATTGAGTTCTCAGGTAATCTAAGGTCTAGATACCCAACCATATCCGAGCTGTGAGGCTAAATGAAGAAGAGGATATATAGAGAGAATAATAATGAAGAAGAAAACAAAATAGAGTATGGGGTGAAGAGACAAATTGGTGGTTTAAATGTGTAAACGAAAATAAATTGAAGTGGAGAGGAAAGAAATGAGGTAGATGGAAGTAAGAACTTGGGACATTTTTTTATTTGATTGCTTGGCATATGGGATGCAAATGAGTCCATTTGTCAACCAATGGGATGAATTGCCTATTGAGATTTATTCGAATAACTTGACTCCTGTTCTAATTTATGTGAGCTCAAAAATGGTGAGAATATTTAAACTGTTATAAAATAACGATTATAAAGAAATAAACCAAAAACAAGTATAGAGAGAGTTATGTTTTATTCAACTTTCATACGGATGTATATAATGAACTGAAATCTCCTATGTTTATAGAAGAAGAAAGATGCTACTGCAAGCTGCTGTGTAAGCTGCTACTGCAAGCTGCTATGTAAGCTTCTTGTAAGTTGCTACTGCAAGTTGTTGTGTAAGCTACTACAAGCTGTTGTGTAAGCTACTTGTAAGCTTCTACAGTAAGCTGTTGTGTAAGCTACTGCAAGCTGCTGTGTAAGCTGCTACTGTACCATATATAGATAATCTTCTACCCGGGCGTAATATTTATCCATAACTGAGTACCGAAATGATAAGCTTCTTCAGAAAGCTTATTTCCAATAGAGTACCAAATAGATACATATATTTACGACGAAGTCCCATATGGATAAGCTTCTTCAAGAAGCTTATGAACATCCATAATATAATATATATTTATAACACTCTCCCTTGGATGTTCATTAAAAGATAATGCGCCTCATTAAAACCTTACTAGGAAAAATCCCGTGGGAAAAAATTCTAGTGAAGGAAAAAGAGTACACATATTTAGTAATACGCATTGCTAGGCGCCTCATTAAGAACCTTATAAGGAAAACCCCCGTGGGAAAAACCTTAGTAAGGGAAAAAGAGTGCACCGCGTATTTTACTCCCCCTGATGAAAACCTTGTTTCAAATATTTGAGTCTCCGCATTCCAAACTTGTATACCATCTTCTCAAAAGTTGAATTTGTAGAGAATATTATCCACCACTATTTCCGATCGATTTAAATTAATCTCATCAAACCAAGAAGCTGTTGCAAGTCATTTTATTGAGTTGTTTGCAACCTGCCTACATCAGCTGCTTGTAGATAAACTTCAATGGAGTACTAAATCGATAATCTTCTTTAGGAAGATTATCTACAGCAGAGTAATAAATGGACATCCACAATAATATTTTCGTAATACTCCCCCTTGGATATTCATTATTATATGCCTCGTTAAAACCTTACTAGGAAAAATCCCTTGGGAAAAAAATCATAGTCAAGGAAACAGAGTGCACTAATAATATACATTGCAAGCTGCCTCATTAAAAACCTTACCAGGAAAAATCCCATTAGAAAAAAACCTGAGCAAGGGAAAAAGAGTACAGTGCATACTTCACTCCCCTTAATAAAGGCGTTGTTTCAAATACTCGAGTCTCTGTGTAGGAGAAGAGCTATATCTTGCTAGTAAATTAACAGAAAATGCTATTCCAGGCCTTGTAGCATTAGCAAGACACATAAGTACACCAATTGCACTAAGATAAGGTATTTCGCAACCAAGGGATTCCTCATCCTCTTCTGGAGGTCAGAACAGATCCTTATTCACTTCAAGTGATCGAACAACCATTGTTGTACTCAATTGGGTGCGCTTTGTCCATGTAAAAGTATTTTAAGACCCTTTTTGTATAAGCAGATTGATGGATAAAGATTCCGTCTGCTAAAATCCAATTTGCTGACCAAGACAAAGTTTTGTCTTTCCAAGATCTTTCATCACAAATTCTTTCTTAAGATATTCAATTGC